>JANCMA020408842.1:0-11132 GCA_024336925.2 Zoanthus solanderi
AAATGTTCATGAGATGATGGGTGTCAAATCTGGTTCATCTCTGTTCACAGCCGCCTACTTTTTAAGAGTAACCGTTTGCTTCAAAGCATTCTGAAAGCCCTGATTGACCATCCTCATCCTTCTCATCATTAACCATGTGATGATGTATGACATGTTTTAGATACCTGACGGTCTGTGGTTAGAATTCACCTCTCCAAATAGTTACTCATGAGATCTTACAGTTGGTTGGCTGAGATTTGGGTGATGTGAATCTGATTCCAATTAGCTATGCCATGCTGATGAAGCCCAAAGGAGCAGTAAGAGTGGACAGTCCATGGCTGCTTTAAAATATTCAGGCTGTGGCCTTAGTACAGCTTCAATGGATTCAAATGTTTTACTACTGTATTATGCATATATGCATGCAATTAGTTGCTGATAATTCATTTAAACTTCATTCTACAAGCATTTCATTTTTCAGCTTTCACTTTTACTTAACTTCTGTGGCAACCTGAGCCTGTTTGATGAGCCTATGAGGTCCAAAAGGCAAATAGGGAGAAAGAGCTGTCCATAGTTGCTAGCTCTCAGACTCACTTTCTTTATGGCAGATTTAATCAAGGGGTAAACTAAAGTCCGCTACCAACGTGGCCAGCTCAATGACAGTGGCTTAAAGTTAGCTACTAGCACGCAAGTTCTATCTATATTTTTCATTCCAAAGGTTTTTCTCGCATAGCATAAGATAAACGACTTTATCAAGATCTTAGCCTTGTCCTAGATTAGCAATATTGTACTTTAGGGAGGCATACAGATATAAGCAACGAGAACTGAGTAGATTGTTATGGACAAAAATGTGCACAGCGATACCTGAGCTAGCGTGTGAAAGCAGTTCGGGCTCTGCTTCGCACAGAATGCAATGTAACCCTTGATTTTTTAACTCTCTTAGCACCGCACAACCAACCACACCGCCTCCTATCACCGCCACATCATAAGTCATACCATTTGCCATTCTTTCACTTTGTTGCTTTAGTGAGTGAAGTACTTAGTAAAATGAAAACAACGCCGCTGACTCACAGGAGCCTATAGAGCCACAGGCAGCCCAGTCATAAAATGAGTGTTGACTTACAAATAAAGTGTTTGTATGGAATCAACAGCGAAGTAAAATCGCCAATAGAAATTTTAATAAAATTTGACTAACTTTGATCTAATGTTGTTTCTGGTAGTCTGTTGATCCTTTGTAGCTGGTTTTTAGGGCATTTTAAGCGATTTTGTTGCCCTTTCCTTCTTTGCTCTGTCATTTGTAAACAATATTTCGTTTTTTTTTTTAACAAATATTTTCCCACACAAAGTCTTATTAACCGTCATAATCATTTTAAACATCACACAAATTTAGCTTGGGCTGCCTGTGGGAAGACCTATTTGATGAATTTGGTGCATTTTCAGGGATTTGAGAAGTGCATATTCCATTAAATTTTTCCGGCCACTCTCATAAAATAAACACTCGCTGTTTGCGCTAGTTCGGCTGAAAGTTTCACTCGTCTTTGAAAAAGTCTCAACTTGAGAGCTCTACCTTAGCCTCGGACGTGTTTTTAGAATTTTCTTATATTTTGTCCCCTGACGTTCTTTTAAAGAAAAATCTTATTAAAAAAAAGAGATTACATGTTAAAAACATATTTCAGTCAGATAGCAAGTCACATTCCGTAATACTCTTCAGAATTCCTGATGTTACTATATAATAACGAGGATTTCTGCAGAATGGAAAAGTTTAAGACTCGATCAGCTCGAACAAACGTAGATAAAACATATTTAGAAACTGTAAGTTGAATAACGATTTCTACTAAAAACATGAGCGCGGCGCACTGTATATTTAATTTTGATGAATGTTCAATCCGATATTTATTACTTTGTTGTAATTCACGTCAGTTTGACTTTGTTGAAAGCGGCCAAAACTGGAGATTGATCAAAAACAAGAAAATAGTTTTTAAAACAACATTTATTTTTTTAAAGATGTTTTTTTAAAACATCCATCAAGCTGCCACGCCAGCCTCTATTTGTAATAGGATCTCTCAGCCCGGTGAAATACCACGCGCAAGAGTGCTTAAGTTAATTAACTCGGTTGTTTGGAACACCCCTGAATAAAATCAGATTGAGATCTATAAAGAACAAACAAAAACCAATTTCGAAAGTCTCGCAAAGGATCCCTCGCAAAGCATTATTGTTTTTCGTTTTTTTTAAAAATAGTCGAAAAGTAATTAATTTTTTTTTCATATTTTCCATATTTTAGTGTTTTTTGTTTCTCACAGTAGCTATCCTTGCAGAACGGAGGTTAATAGCAGGAAAGGCGGTACATTGTATTTTGATCTTGAGTTTGAGAGTAGCTCTTTTGACAAAACAAAATTGCTGATTTTATCAGCAGGAAATGAATCAAATATCTCACATCTAACCAAAGTTCAATTACCTTGATCTGTTTCCTCGTCAACGGCCTAGTTCACAATAAACAGGCATTTGAGATACACAAGCTTTTGAAAAAAAAGTTAAATAAACAAGATTTCAAAATTGCTAGAAGTAATTTTATTATTATATTTTTTGCGTGGAATTACATAATATCCTGGTCGAACCACGAGCCAGGAAATTAATACCACCACAGGACCAAAATTTTGGTCAACGCTTACCCCCACGGACAAAGTGATAATCGATTCAATGTGTGTTGGAGCAAGATATGGGTGGTAAGTGCCGTTAATTGTCACATTAAGGAAATTGTAAACAATCTTCTGGTGGGGGAATTCCTTCTATAAACCTAACAGTCCCATTTCAGAAAAAAACTTCGTGAGTGACAGCGCTTAGTGGTCAATTGTGAGAGGTTAAAACGAAAAAGAATCCGAAATTAATCAACTTGAAATCCTGAATCCTTAATCCTACTGGTTTTGAGAAAAAGAAATGTTTGTGAACCAGAGTTTAAAGTCTTGCAAACTGAGAAATCAGGGAAAGTCAAAAAGGGTGGAACACACAAAGCCTCCGTGCTCATACATAGCAATGATCTCATGCGCCATTCTGAGCTCGCCAGAAAAGAAAATGACTTTAGCTGAGATCAATAGTTATCTCACGTGTAACTACGAGTGTTTCCGGGGAGAATACCAAGGGTGGAAAAATTCCGTTCGGCATAACCTTTCTTACAACAATTGCTTTGTGAAAATCAATCGTAATCCGTCACGACCTTGGACAAAAGACAATTTCTGGACCCTAGATTTTGACCTACTGCAAGAGTATTTGATGGAAAATGGGAAATTTCGTAGAAGAAGGAAGCGACAAAACAACGGGAGAAAAAGTCAGCCCCCAGTCAATTCCGCTACAAGTCATATTTATTCTAAGACAACTGAAAAGGCAAAACTTAAAAGTTGCCAGTCTTTGCTTTTTTCTTTTGCATCGCCAAATGCGACTTCTTTTGAAAAAGTAATCTCGAGGACCCAGAAAGGCAAATTATGTTCCACAGAGAGAAAATCGTACAATATTTGTTCAACTCGCACAAAATGCAACAGTGTTAATGCACTTTGCTTAAACACAGCTTGTCGAGACCACCCCAATTTTCATTGCAGGAAGATGTTAGCAACCTCACATCATGACCTTGCCAATGAAGCTCCGGCGAATAACTTTGTCCAAAACAAAACCTTAAATACATCAACATCCTATCAAGGTTATGTTAGTGGCTTTTACAAACAAAAAACTAGTACTGGGAATATAAATCATTCATTCAATGTCCAACAAGATCACTCGAGTGTGTTACACGATTATAACACCCCATACTTGGGAAATAGCATAATGTCTTTACCAGTGCATTTCCCGGATATCAAACCTCCAAAATGGACAGCTTTTACAATAGAAAACATCTTGAGAAATACCTCTCCAAATCCAGAAGATTCACAGCCCAGATAACTTTCAAAACAACAGAGCTGAAATATTTGGATAACCAATAAATAACCACACCTTTTTTCATTGAGCATTATCGATATTTTTCAGTTCTCGCGGGGAATGAGCTGACAAATACAAGTTTATTGTTCTTTTAAGTTTTAAGAGCTGAGTAACATGAGTATATAACTTGGAAATATTCTGTTTTTCTCATATTTGAAATAAAGTGTTGTTTTAACAGAATCAGTTGCCTCCTATAGCAATAAACGTAACCTTTGTAAAAACGTCCCAAAATTAAATGTTTGGAAAAATGTTTATGTAGAAATAATATTCATTTGTTTTTAGTAAGGAATCGACATAGGAGAAAGCTGAAGATAGTGAAGATGTTTTTGGGAAGATATAAACATTACTGATCAAACTATGGAGGGCTGTAATTAAATAGAAAAGATAATCTGTCATTTTATAATGCAATGAGCGGCCAAAGTGCCAGAGTTTAAAATCATTTTTTGTTTTTATATTTGGTGTGTTTATTTAGAACATGCATGTTTTCAGAAGTAAATGTTACAAGAGAATGAGATGACCGGAAACTTGTTTAGCGCCTAAATTATTTTCAAAAGCTCAGAAAGCTAAGAAAAAACCTCGATTGTTTTGCTTGTGGTTTTCAGCAGCAAGGCGAATAAAATCCTGTCTTAGAGCAAAGATATCGCAAAAACGCTTCAATCACGTGGCCTCTCACAAAACCCGTGCCGATAACTTACAACTTGTGGATGTGACAAACGAGTTTAAATCAAGAAAGAAAAGCAGGAAAGGAAACTTTGGTACTCTAATAGTGCAAAATCTTTTACCATGATCAGTGGGATTTTACAGACTGGTCTTGATGTCATTATTACTTGTTACTGTTGTTGTTTTAACATGTTCATGTTCGGCTGTTTATAGCGTATCAAACTATGTAGGGCTGTAATTAAATATAAAAGATAATTTAATAAAAACAATGAGCACTAGTTCCGACTCAAACTCTAACCTCACTTGACTGACTCATCATGAAAAAGTGCACTTCAGATGTTTATGACACACTTCAATTTATATATAAATTCACAACTATTTTTTTAGGATCATAAAAAGCATTTATAGCGATTCAAAAAGCCCCCTAAACTTAGAAACTCGCACCTGCGACACTCTGGACAGTATCCCTTCTCCCAATCTGAAACTTGCTCCGCGGTCCTCCCTGATGTGGTCTTTTTTTTAAAAAGAAAAGTATTAAAAGTTATTATTTAGTAATAAAAATGTAAATTCTACACCGTAAAAAAGAGAGAATACTTACTGACGATTCGGACGATTCAAAGTTATTACATTTAAATTACTTATAAAAAATATAAACTATACTTTTATTTTTTAACATCAGCAGTTGTTGAAAGTTTTATCAACGTTTTCTCCTACTATTTAGAAGGCTTTATCATATCAATGATGTTGTCTGACTTTGGTGTCCAGTCTTCTAACACGATCTCCCGTCAAGATTTACAACTATTGTATCGTAAAATTGTAATCACCTTTAAGAATTATAAAAGCTAGTCGTACGTACCCCAAATATGGACGACCAGTACATCAGTAACTGGTATTGAAAAGTTCTAGTGCATTTTTTTAAGAGTGGGGGAGTTATATAATCTTTTTTAAATCAGTTAAGTTTTGATGTTTTGTCCTTTGTTTTCAAATACTTCTTTATAACTAACTATGGTTTTATATCAAAACAAAACATAACATCGACCATAACAATTTCATAACATCAATTCCAGTACTTTTGACCCCGCCATAAAATCGGGGAAAGGATTGGTAACTAGCAGGTAAAACAAGATGGCCGCAAACTGGCGGGAAATACAACAAAACAAAGCTTTATGCTTTTCGTAGTTCTTCTATGTTGTTGGAGAGATATGCTATTGATTCGTTGAAAAAGGTGGGTACCTTATTGTAATATTCTGAGAATAATGACAATTGTGTTTGTTGTGATGTATGTGTTTTTTTGTGCAGTGAAGAATGAACGCAGGCTGTTTGTTGTGTTTTGATCAGTACTACTACTACTACTACATAATTTAACGCATAGTTTATAAATAACTGTATAGGACTATTACCAAAAGAAAAGAAATCTATTTTTGTCAAATTGTTATAACTTTTGACCGTTTACAGTAAAAAGAAAACAAAAAATTAAGTTTTCTTAAAAACAACTGACAAAACGTAAAATCCGAGTTTCGGGATTTAAAAAAAAAATTAAAAAAAGGCCACACAAGGCCACTATATTTCTTGATTTGAGTTGTGCAGATATTTTAAAGAATGAGTTATGCCCAGTACAGACCAATCAAAGGGAGTGACATGAACTGAGAAGTAAGCTCACCTGTATCCGTCCCCATTCATGTGTCTTGTTAGATCAGGGCATCCTTGTTGTTCAGTACTTACACTTATGCAACACAAAAGACAATAAACACTGATATCACTATTAGTCCTATGGTTCTTTTGAATCACATGCTTCAAACTCGTCATCTTGGAACTATAAGAATCCCGAACAGAACAAACTTGTTTCTTTCCCTTTGAATTCAACCTGTCAGTCATATTTCAATACAACCTTGTATCCAGGGTCTTTGTCTTTTCCTCATCATTCACCGAAGTGTAGCACAAATTATTTCCACAAGGTCCATACATGCCTTGCTCATAATTCAAGTCTGGTCAGTATAACCTTGATTTGAGAATCAATAGGATACCACAGCCATCATGTAAGAAAACCGATAGTTACATACAGATCAGGTCCAGTTTTAGTAAAATGTGTGAAAAAGATTTGAACACCTGTTTTGTGTGCATGAAAGCATGTTGTGAAAAAAAATGCATGATAATCATGCCAAATGTCTGACACTTGACAGGTCTGGCAGTAATCAATCACCAAAGATGGCCCTAGTTTAGCCGTGTGGGGATAGTTTTCATACTGGAACAAACCATATAGGGGACTGTTTGGTTAGGGTTTGGAAATAGATGAGATTTTTTATGCATGATTTGTATGCATAAATAAGTACATTTCCAGTATGGAAATTTATACCTAAAATGTAACCTTTAAAATCTTAAAGGTGTCAGGTTTGAACAAAAGACAAAATTAGAATATTTTTTGCCGAAGTTGACTAGCTTTCCGTCGTTACAAGGTTTGTATATAGAATGCCTGTTTCTGCTGGGAGCTAACTTGCGATGAATAAATGTCTCATCCAGGGAGAGTCAAGTATCTTATCTGCCTAAGTAACACTACAGAAACCAAAACAAAAAGAGGCTCAATGGTCTACTTGGTTTGAAAAAGATTTAGTTCAATGCAAACATAAAACTAAGTAAATATGTATTACTTTTTTTGTAGAAGTTACATTTTTATACCCCCTCCCTCCTGTACTTGTGAAAAGAATGTTTAACCTCTGAAAAAAATCTGGCAAAAGTTTTGGACTTTATAAAACAGCCAATAAATAGGTTAGATTTTAATCATAGGAATTTCAAACTTGAGTTGTCTAAATTACACCTCATTCCAACTGTATTATTCATACTTTCTATTGTATTTTTTAATCAGGGGTCATTATGGATGAGCTTTCCACTATAAAGCAAGACCTTAAATGCTGGGAGCACATGTTTCAAAGAAAGCACAGTCGAAAGCCAAACAAGGTAAGCCAAACTTTATTACAATACATCTTCGGAGAAAATTTACACCTTACAAACATTATGTTATTCATCATATTGTACATATTAGATAACATACATATTAAGATTAAGCAAAAATGTTGAGAGTATTGTCTTAGTGTAGTGTTCATATAAGTAGGATAATTATATAGATTGAGTTGTTGCTGCTTTAATGTAATAGCAGTTTTCAATTTGTTTTAAGTAAAAAAGAAAATGTTTGGCAACCTCTTTATAATTTCTGTTTTCCCAAACTAAAAATTATTCTTCATTGCTGAGCAGGTGTATAAAAATTCCAAACCTGATATTATGGTGAAAAACAAAAGTCCAGGCTTTATTAGATTTTGAATCTGTGTCATACCACTGTTCAATTTTGCCTGTGGTTAGTTTTGTGATGTAAACTATGCAGTATGAAGAAGTAATAGGAACACACACATGTCTGTTTTACTTTTTAGGAAGATGTTAGTAATGGACCAGAAGAAATCAAAGGTGTGCCACTTATATATTATTTTATTATTCGATTCAATTAATATATATATCCCAGTGGTATTTAACTTAATGTTTGTCTGCTTGCAATTTAAAGTTTCTTCCTTGTTGTCCACACTGGCAGTTGGTAAGATCTCTCTCTGCTTTCTGACCACAAGGTCCCCAGCTCAATCCCAGCTCTGCCAAGATTTGAATATTTGTGTGACCTTCTTTTCCACCTAAACTAACTTAGCTTTCCATCCTTCTGGGGTAGATAATTAAGTACCACCGTCATCTGGAAGCTAACCTGTGATGGATTAGTGTCCCGTCCAGGGGGAGTCAAAGACTCTCATCTGTTTAACACTACAGAAATTGCGGATAAGTGCCCGCTCTGTAAGCCACTTGGTTTGTTTTGGGATTTAGCTTTTCTAGCACAATCATTTATATATTAAGGAGATTTGTGTTTTTTTAATACAAATTTTTTTTATACAAACCTTTTTTAAGTTTATGATCAACATTTTTTCTTCACTTAAAAAGGGGACCAGAGATTTCCTTCTAATGTATATTAATATATCAACTTGTAATTTTGCTGTAAAAGTTGTTCCAGCTCCTGATGAGTGAGGCCTTCATTCCCCACAAAACAAATCTGTAGAGTCAAAATATACCATCTGAAAATCTTCACCATCATTTCTCCAAATCGATTGCCATATATCTGCCTATATCATGTTTTAAAATGTGTTGCAGTTGTTTTTTCTGTTGTTCATAAAATAAACTATTAGTAATTAAAGTGAACAAAATATTTTGTTTAGAGACCTATCAGAGATACAGGGAGCTTAAACTAACAGCCTCCCAAAAACAGAAGGAAAACAAAGATGAGGTGTGTATCATTCAAGCCATTTTATGTGTGTACCGCTTTTTTAACTGCATTTTCTATTGTGTCAGTTCAATAATAGTGAACAATATTAAGCGTCTGTCCATTGTTACTTCTCCTTTTTTCCTTTCCCCATTTTGCTCTTGTATTCTTTTTTTGCCTGCTTCTTTCTTTCCTTGATTGCTGCTTTAGTTACTTACTTTTTACCTTCCCTCTTTTTATTTTCACTCCCTTTTCTCTGACCTTCCCTCCTATTTTCATTTTACTCCCTTCCTTCTTACCTTTCTTTTTACCTTCTTCCTTAGCTAATCCTTCTTTTTCTCCTTTCTTGTTCACTAGCTACCTTCCCCCTTAATTCATATCTCCCCTCTTCTTCATTCCCTTCCTATCTTTCTTATTTTTTTCACTTTCTTCCTTCTTACTTTCCCTCCTTCTTTCCCTTCCTTACCTTTCCTATATCTTCATTATCCCCCTACCTCCCTTCTTTCTTCACTTCCTTCTTACCTTTTTTCTTCACTCCATTCTTACTGTCCCTTCTTCACTTTCTTCTTACCTTCCCTCCTACTTCACTCTTTTATCGTCCCTCCTTCACTCCCTTCTTATTCTCCCTCCTTCACTCTCTTATCATCTCTCCTCCTTCACTCCCTTCTTATCATCCCTCCATCTTCACCCCCTTCTTGTTGTCTCTCCTTCTTCACTCCCTTATCATCCCTCCTTCTTCACTCCCTTCTTATCGTCCCTCCTTCACTCCCTTGTTGCCCCTTCTTTTTCACTCTCTTCTTATTGTCCCTCCTTCTTTACTCCCTTATAGCCCCTTCTTCTTCACTCCCTTCTTATCATCCCTCCTTCTTCACTTTCTTTTTGCCATCCCTTTCTTCGTTCCCTTCCTTTTCACCTTCCTTCTTCCTTTGCATTTTGTTTTTAATTCTTTCTTTCAGTGTCAGTGTTTTTATTTTAGATCTCTCATTCACTTTTTTAAATAATCTGTTTACTGGTCAATGCTCCCATTTACTTTCCTCTCCATTCCTTAAATTCTTATTTTTTCCAACCTAGGATGATGGAGTTTTTGGGAAGGAACTCAACAAGAAGCCCAAGTCACAGACAACTCCTCTGCAGAGTGTAAGAATTAGAGATTGGAGTGGAGCAAAACCAATCAAACTTTGTCATGGCCAGAGACCTAGAATTAAAATTGATCACCATGGTGATAATTTCAAGGTCAGTTTTAAATAGCAGTTATTTATCTACGAAACAATTGACATCCAGGATTACTAGATATAAAAATGTTGTTAAATTCGTGTTTGCATAAAATTTTTCATAGTTTATAGATCTTCCTTTTTACTGTTGGTGTGTTTCTTTGGAACCTCTATATATTCACATGCTGACATGATTTTGTGCAATCCTTTCATTATTTTTTGCAATCCATATTTTCTTGACTGTATTTTTTCAGGATCTAAAAGAACCATCACCCTTTCCCTCTTCTCAGCTCACTCCTCCACTTCCTTTTGCCCCCTTTTAAACCCTCCTTCCTTTTCTCATTCTCCTAATGTTCACCATCTCTTCCTCTTTTCACCCCTTTCCCCCATTTCCTCCCCTCCCTCTATTTTCACCCCTTCTTTTTACCCTCCTCTTTTCACCCCTTTCTCCCATTTCCTCCCCTCCCTCTATTTTCACCCCCTTCTTTTTACCCTCATCTTTTCATCCTCCCCCACTTTTCACCTGCTCCAGCTTTTTCAACCCCTCATTTCACCACCCTATTTTCACTTTCACCTTTTTTCAACCTCCCCCCACTTTAACTTCTGGCAAGTCTTTAGTATGCAATATGTGTTTACAATTGCATGTACTGTATGCGAGAAGCCAGAAAAATAAAACCCAGGCTTCTAACGATTAATTTAATCCTATTACCTCTCATTTTTATACCAGTATTCTACCAAGTATAGTTGTTGTCACATTTGAAGTGCCTCATCAGTTTGGGATAGCTAACAAACGGTAGTTGTGAGAGCGTAATGCTTGTGGGATGTGGCCGGAGTAATAAAAATCAAGTATAGATAATAGAAGCATGCTTGTAGCTAACTTGAAGTCTCTAATGTGGGCACTAAGGCCAAGTCTCTCATATCTATCTTCTTTTTCTTTTCAATCAATCAATCCAATTTTAAACCGGGTTTATCCCCGTAAATGGGGGTGGCCGGATTTACCCCACTCTAACAGCAATCTCTCCAACTCCCACTCTCCATCT
>JANCMA020408947.1:0-11132 GCA_024336925.2 Zoanthus solanderi
CCACCCTTCCCGAGTAGGATTGATCAAGACTGCCCTGTACAGCAGTTTTTATTACAAAAAAATTGATTTGTGATAATACTATAGGGTCATCTTCCATGTTTGTTCTGTATCTCAAAACTAACAAATATTTTGATTTTTTAATATCTTTAGAAAGAAAAGATAAGCAGGTAATAGGCACCTTTTATAAAATTGTATTGCTGAAGTTTTATTTATATAAAGGAGAATCTTTGTTTATACTTTTTGACTTAATGACACCCCAATTATTAATTCGATTCATTATTTATTTTTCATGCTTGCATGGGGTGGACGGGTTTCTTAATGGCTACTGCATCTTCCAATCAGTTCAATTTTGTGCCAAAAAACGTGAACAGGAGACTTGCATTTTTTTTTTTTTTTTGAGGAATAAGCTCCGCAGGATAAAAGTTATTCTTTATACTTTGGGAGCGTCAACAAATAAAAAAATGAATTTGCCAGACAGCCTAAAAATACGTATCTTTATCTCGAAATTGTGTAACGTTTTGCAACAAAATAATAGATGTCTTGGCATGCGCACTGAGTTAAAGTTACAGATTTTTCTTGCTTTTAATCATTTCAAAATTACTCGAATGTTTCCATACATTTGACTGTAACTATTTCAGCACAGATAAACAAAATATAATATGTAATGTCATGGAAATCTAATAATCGAATGTTTAAGCTTATTTACATTCAATAAACGCACACGTTGATCATTTTGTTACTTCACTTTTTTGAACGCATTTTCGTTTGGCGTGCTAGAATCAGCTGTCATCTCAAAGCATCGTACTCGATAAGATAAGTAAGTCAGCGAGAATGTTTTTTTATGCAATAAAATCTCCTATATCACTATTTGATCAACTGCGTTGTTCCATTGGTATTGCGAAACACGACTTGAATTTGCACATATAACAGAGCTCTTAAAAGAACATTATCCTCCGCTAGATACGTCGCTAAAACAACGATCAGCTTGATGAGTATTTCCACTAACATCTAGTTTAGCATTTGACATTTACCTCACAATTTTCACCAAACGAAACAGTTACTGCTGACCACCGTACTCTGTGTTTACAAAAACATCCATCGCTCTCCCGATCGCCATCCAGCCCTGACTAGTCCCCAGGCGTCTTCGCGTAACGCGCACTGCGGGAGCAGGGGCTGATGGGAAATGACAACTCAGGGCATATGGCGAAGGAGACAAAGAAAACTGTTTATTATTTATTTGTTTCAAGAAAACACATTTGAAATATCACCGCCAACTTGTTTGCTTAAATATCTCAAGAACCGAATTCGTATTTGGAATTTTTGATGTTTGAAAACTGCCCTTACAGACAAGTTTTTGCTATCAAAAATAAAATTTGATAGTTTTTTGCATTTCAAAGTGTAGCGCAAATTTAAGCTCAAGAGACACAAAAGACAATAGACACAACGAACATGTTAATTGGTGTCCCAAACAAAAGAAATAATGAAAATTCCTTTGTTGAGGGTACACCAACATGGCCGCCAAAACATCAGGTGAAAACCGGCAATATTTTGAATCTCATCTCATTGCATCTCACATGTTCTCTCGTGGTTCCTACAATTCTTGGTTTTCACACAATCCCAAGAGACACAAAAAACAATAGACATAGCGGCTATGTTGGTGTCCCAAACAAAAGAAATAATCAAAATTCTTTTGTTAAGAGTATACATCAACATGGTCGCTGTAACGTAAGTTGAAAACCGGCAATATTTTGTATCTTATCTCTTAATTTGTGTCTCAAACGTTCTCCTTTTCATCTTTATGGAAAATCTGTCTTGAATTCGCCAGGTTTTTAGCGAAAATATCTTTTTAAAATTTTTACTTCTGCGCGCCTATACATTTTATAGTTTATAGACCAAAAATAATGCAAACAAGTTACTGTTTCTAAGATCTTTGATATTTTTGAGCACGAATTTTCCTAGCTCATAATAGAACAAATAACGGCAGAAATTTTTTCTATTTATTGACGCTCCCAAGTTTAATTCATTAGTTTGTGAGCAGGGTAGAGAATAATCACCTTTGTTGCTGCTGTGGAAAGTACCTTTTGTTTCGTCAGCTGAGAGAACAAATCCAATATTCATTAAAACATCAAAGAAAAACGCTGTAATTGATTTATAACTTGGCGTTTATATTTTGTTTTTAATTTGATATAAAATTTGTATAAGGTAGATACTTTATTTTACTTTTTTTGAAAAAATAAATTTTAGGTAGATATCTCGTTGAAGTGATATGAACACTGATTCAACACATTTTGTTTTTAATTGGTGGTACTGCAACCTCGTTCCCAGGGCTTCTCTAGAAGCCAAGGGAGAAGCCCTGGGAACGAAGTTGGTGGAGTGGCACACTGGCGTTTCGACGCATGTTTCCCGCCATTTTTCAAACAGCAAAAAATGGCATCTATAAATATGCACGTTTCAGTCTGAACAACATAGTCCTTGTTTTCTTTTCTTCGGATGACAATGCAATGCAGATGTTTACATCAAAATGAAAACAGAATCGTCAAATGAATGGAAACTGTTTTAATTTCTTCTAGTAAATTATTAAAACTATCAATAGCTATCTAAAAGTACACATAGGCTTAATTCAGCTTCAAAATAATCAAGACCAATGCAACCGGACTGCGACCAAATGTCAGATTTTTTCACGAAAACGTATATTTCTAGTCTTAAAAGCTTTATCATGTTTATAAAATTATGAACTTCAGTGTAATTAGGTACAAAAGAACAACTTGATCTGACATTTTCAAAGAAACTCGTAAATTAAAAAGATATTATCAAAAAATATGACTTTGTTAAAGATTGGTATTTTTTTTTCTAATACTGGCAAACTTTTTAAGCGGAGGCCATAATGAATTGGATTTGACAAATGATGAAAAAAGACAGCTACAGAAAGTTAACAAATATTAAAATTTAAAATAAATCGTGTGAAGCACGTGGTTTAATCAACTTTATCTTGAAAAGTTTGAACATCGACATCGCTGTACGGAAAGCACAAAGTTACATGACGTTTCGAGCTTATGTCCAATAAAAACTACGAATATATATATATATATTAAAATGTATCCCTGTCAAAAGTGAAATATCTAGATGACAGAAAAGGTTTTCAGCTTTGTTGTAATTACAAAGAAAGCTTTCGTAATGTTGAGAAAATAAAAGTTATTCATTGTTGTCGCTGGACGTGACAAAAAATTTGCCACGTGGCAAGATTACTCAACGTAAAACTAAAATGTCGATGCAGACTTTTTTAAAACTGATGCTTAGAAAATTCAACGTAAATTGTAAGAAGAATTTATATTTATCAG
Source organism: Zoanthus solanderi (assembly GCA_024336925.2). Taxonomy (NCBI): domain Eukaryota; kingdom Metazoa; phylum Cnidaria; class Anthozoa; order Zoantharia; family Zoanthidae; genus Zoanthus; species Zoanthus solanderi. The sequence goes on from JANCMA020408947.1 coordinate 3,339, forward strand.
AAACGTTTAATATATTAAGTATTTATAACATATTCATATCTCCGCAAATAGTACAAAGTGAAGTTGGCAATCTCTAGTCTTGCATATCGGATCGGTACTGGATTCACACATCTGTTCAAAAGTAGAGTGTTTGACCCTTGAGATTATATTATTGCACATGCAACCAAAAGATCAGCAATAGGCTGCATAGTCATAGGAAATTTAAACCTTTTTTGTGTGCACAACTCCGATGCCATTATTTACTATCAAACAGATCTGTTCAGTTATAACTTTGAGTTTCAATCGTTTTTCTTAAACTAGTGATTAGATTAGATCCAAAACTGAAATTTGAAAAATCAGCTTCTGATTTTAAATTTTTGATGAGCCAAAACGGACGCAGTAACCATGACAATATTAGTAGAAGCTCTTTTATGTATAAAGTTTTGTTGTTTTAACTATAAATATAAAAACAAACGAGGCATATATATATACGAGTTTATAATCATGTTGTAAAAATCACTTACCCCAAGAATTCTTTTGCTTCCTTCTCTGTTAGTTGATCAAAAGTTTTTTTCAATTCCTTCCCCAAGAAGGCTTCGTGGTCATATTCCTTGTTATGTTTGCCTCCTTGAAAATGTTTTTCTTGTCCCATGCGCGACTCTTGGCTTTCAATCCTTCCACACGCCGCAACAGCAATGAGCAGAGCTACAGAAACTACGAACAACCACTTCATGATTTAAATAGGTTTCAAACTGTTTACTAAAGGAATTCAAATCTACAACTGCAGCAGCGCTAAATGGTTTTCACTTCAGCGAGAGCAATTTATAAACTCACAATACATTTCATAAAACGAGCACGGATGTGTTGGCTCAAGTTTATTGGCTGAAATTGGTTCGTTAAGTTATCTGATCTTGCCACGCTGGCAAAGGTTTCATATTTCTCGATGAAAACAAATGCTTTTTTTTTTTAAAACAATAAAAGGATTTTCTTGCGTTTGATTAACTTTGGCAGGAGGTTGTGACTTTTGGTATTTGCAACGTCAGCACTTACAACGTTTTCCAAACTGACGTGTCGCATAGTTTCAGTTAAATTAGACCTCATGATCAACGGAATTACGGTACAACCATTTTAATAAAAACGTCAGATTTGTGTCTTGTAATCTTTAACCTAGAGTTGATTTTAAAAAACATTTGTACCTTATCTTGATATAAAATACATTTCCAGTGAGGTTATTTAATCGATCTGTATAACAGAACTAAAAAAATGTTGAAACTTTAATTGCACATTTTTTTAATATAAGAATCGAGTTTATAAGAATCACAAGACTCAGATTTTGGAAATTTTAAGAATTTTTGAAGAATCATACTGGAGCTCGATCACTCGAACACTGGTTTCACTGCTTCAACAAAATGAGGGCCTAGTTTGAAACTATTATTTAAGAATTATATAAGGCTCAAAATGTCAAAATTTTAAGAATCGCAAGGCTCGGGGAAAAAAATATCATTCTTATCAAAAAAGGGTGTAGTGATAAAAATCATGACTTGAATTTCAAGATCATTTTTTTCTCGAATTTTCTTAAAAGTTGTTTTAAAAAGTACTAGTTCCTTGGAAGTTTTTAAAATGAGAGTTTCCATCATATGGTGTTTATGGGAAAAATTGTCTAGCTTCACGAATTCAAAATATTGGCATAAATGAGCTACAGTACGGAATCAACATGTCGAATCATTCTGTGCAAAGATTTTTACAAACTAATAATTAAGCACCAAGAGTATGATTTAAACCAAATTAATAAATAAAAGGATCACTAATTTATGATATTAGAATAAAACTAAATGATTTTTTAAGAAAATTAACTTAATTTGTTTGTTACGTATATGTCTTTTATATGTGACTGTCGCGTGACCAAGCGTAACTCTGCTTGACAGCGTGACCTGGGTGGTTGAGCCAAAAGTATTTTGAAACAGCGGGTTTCGCCGTGAGTAACACAATACAAGATGGCGACCAGTTTCAAGAAGAAGGGAAGTCGTGCAAAATTAGTCCTTCCTTCTGGTACAAGGCCATCTCTGCATAACAATCAACTTCTAATCTCAAGCGGAGTTCCTTCGTTGGATAATGTTATAGGTGAGAGTTTTAATCTCTGAAAATAATTTTTTAATTTCACTGTTTTGTTATTCAAATTGTATAAAATTTGTCCAGCGCGCCGCGCCGCGTAGCTAGGTACTGATATGGAACGTAACAGAAAGATGTTCGTTATTTCACCTTTTTGCTTTTATATCAAATATTGTACTAAGAGACTTGCTTCTTAAAAAGACTAGAAAACATAGACAATGGGTTAGCTTCAAAGTGTATTTTTAAGAAAAGAGTTAAAATTGTACATTTACCTTGTTTGTTTTCACAGGTGGAGGTATTGCTGTTGGATCAGTCTTCCTAATAGGTAATTAAAAGTAATATTTATTAAAAATGTTTTAAGATACGTTTTTGTTTTATAATTAGAAATTGTAAAAAGTACCTGTTAAGATAAAGGAAAAAGAATGATGGAATTAATATCTTAAGTTATTCCTAATGTGAGAAAATCAGTCATGACCTGGGGTAAACAAACACATCCTGGGTGATTCAAGCACGAGAGAGTTTAATCCAACCACAATGTGTAGAAATCATCACATCATGGTGGAAATCTACTATAATATTATGGGGAAATCGACCATGACATGGGGCAAATCTACTACACACAATATGGGAAAATCGACTACATATCAATATTGGGCAAATCTACCACAATATGATCAATTGATCATGACATGGGGAAATTCTACCACAACGTGGGGGAATTGATCATGACTTAATTTTGGGCGAATTTACCGTGGACTAATCAATCATGGCCTGGGTCAAACAACTTGTAACCAATGAAAATGATTTCATAAATCCACCTTCTTTTATTTTTAGAGGAGGACACCTATGGTTCATATGCCAGACAGTTACTGAAGTACTTTTTAGCTGAGGGTGTTGTAAGTAGCCACTCGCTGTTCCTCGCAACAGCTGAAGGAAACCCCAATGAAATATTCACGGTAAATGCCAACCTTTTCCTATGTGAAAGTGTAATAGTTTTACTTTCTGTTAAATCTAATGGTAATGTTTTAAAATTTTCAAGGCAAAGTGTAAGGTGTTTTGATAAATATCGATAACTTGGTACATACAGTAACTGCTTACTGTTTATATCAAAGATCAAGAACAACAATGGCAATATTTATTATTTTTATTTAAGCTACGGTACTTACATATAAGCATGAGGAATGTTTTTAAAAATATTTGCAAATGCCTTTTGTACAGTTTTCTAGTTAGGCCCTTAGCTCCTCCTGGAGCATAGACCATTAACAATTTCCTTCGAGTTTCATTAATGATTCTGTAATCCATACAATCCACTTCACAGGGGATTAGCCCATGGAGCTTCACCAGAGCCCCGTTGGCCTGCTTTACCTGTTTCCACCTCCCATGATGAGGACGAGGGGTTGGACTATTGGGTTCAGTGGTAGAAAGCTACAGTATTCTACTGTCAGTTAATTTCTCTCCCTTTGAGGAAATGCTAACATGGCCAATAGAATGGCAGATCATAACAATCTATTTTAATCCCTCTGATGAGTTCTTTAAGCAGAAACTAACTTATTAATAAGTTAATTATTTACTGTTTATGTGAATATTCGGCCTGTAGGATCTACCACAGCCATTGGATAATGAATCTGAAAACCAACCACCCCATGCCCATGGTCAGACTAGTTTTAGTAGTGGTGATGAGGATAACATGAGGATTGCATGGAGATATCAAAACTTGCCCAAGTACCAAGTAAGTTAGCAATTTTATTATGCTGACTTAAAATTGTTAGTTAGAGTGTTTTACACAACTAGATACTAAATGAAGCTGAAAATATTTTACAATTGACTAAAATAAAAATATGTAACTTCTCGAAAACTGCGAATAAATATTCCCATCATCTTCATCATCGTGCTGAAGGCCCTCTCTTAAGAATTTTGTGTGGGTGTCCCCTGGGAGGTCCTGTATGCAGATGATCTCATTGTGATTGCTGATTCCTTGGATGAATGTGTTCGGAGATTTCAAACCTGGAAGAAAAGGATGGAAAAGAAAGGCCTGCGAGTGAATGCAAAGAAGACGAAAGTGATGGTTTGCGGTGAAGATCTTAACATCCTCCATAAATCTGGCAAATACAGAAATGCAGAGAGCTGATGCCGGTGTTGACAATGCGCCACCTCTTACCTAAGACACTCGGTGATCCCAGGGGCAAATTCACCATGCCTTGTAAATAGGCAACTGGTTTGCCTCCCACCAGCTGGGATTCTTAACTGGGAGAGAAGGGGATTTTAATATGATACTGAAAAGCCCCTTTAGGGGAGTTGTCATTATGTAAATATTATTAATTATTATTATGTTACATTTTTGCTTGTTCACGACAGTCGAACCAATCACATCTCAAATTTGGCCACTATTATGATTTAACGAAAACAATGGATGAAGACAGACTGTCAAGTATAAAGAGGCAAATGTTTAGTGCTGCTGATGAATGGACAGAGGTGGCAAACACAGAACTTCAAAAAAGGTTTGTTTTAACACTTCACTTCAACCAGAACCCCCCAAATTGAAACGATTTTACAGTTGCAAACCCTTGAAAATCCTGCTGGAGATCCCCGCATGTGACTTCTGATTCTGTAGTGATAATCCAGGATCCAGGACGTGTCAAGCTCAGATGTCACCAGAATTAAAATATCTTGGCAGCGTATGTATAAAAAGCACTTCCAAAACCATTCTCAGTCCTAACTAGTCTTTTCCTCGGCCTTCACGCTCGAAAACCATCACATCCTGGTTCTTAAATTTTCTAATATCATTTATAACGCAGTTGCTAGAAGTTACTATACTATACATCATCATCATCGTCATCATCTTCGTTTAACGTCCCTAGATTCCCATTCCTGGTGTTGGGCGTGATATGAGTCACCTCCTTTGATGTCTATCCCTTGTCATATCGTCTGCGATGTTCAACTTCCTCGTGTCGTTTTCCACTACCTTACTCCAGGTCTTCTTTGGCCAAAATTTCAGACCCATAAGATCCGATATAACTCGATCATAATAGATTATAAAATTTACCAATTACTATTTTCAAAGTGTTGAAAGACCTATCAAAAATCTTAAGGTAATCTTGGTGCATTTATGTCCATTATCATATAGGATATCAGGCTCTAACCCACTTTATGACAAGCTACTAAAGACAATTAAATCAGCTGTTGACACAGGAGGGTTTGGAACACACGTTTCTGAGGTATAGTACCTTTGTCCCCTTTCATAGAGTATTAAATACCTCTGTTATAGCTGGGGTTTAAAGTTTTCTTCACCCCCTTCCCTGAAGGGTTTGGTACACATGTTAATGATGTATTGTTTCTTCACCCCCTTCCATGAAGGGTCTGGTACACATGTTAATGATGTATTGTTTCATCACCCCCTTCCATGAAGGGTCTGGTACATCATCATCATCACCATCATCGTCATCACCATCACCATCATCATCATCATCCAATTTTGATCCGGGTTTATCCTCGTAAACGGGGATGGTCAGATTTACCCCACTCTAACAGCAATCTCTCCAACTCCCACTCTCTATCTCGCTCGATACATAGCATTCTCCTTCTCCAAACCAACACCCTTGCTCTCCTTCTCCACTTGCGTCTTTCACATCTTCGTCCTCACTTCCTCTTGCCCTTCACTTCAAACTCCAACACTTTTCTCCAAACATGCTCATCATCCCTCCTCAACACATGCCCTTATATTCTCACTCCATTCACCTTTGCCATCTGAACCACTGTTTCCTTCAATCCCAACATCTCCATTAAGTCCTCTGTCCTCTTTTTCTCCATCACTTTGCACCACACATTGCTCTCACCATTGCTCTCTCGGTCCTTCTCAAAATTGGCATTTCATTTTCTCTCAAACACCATGTCTCACTCCCATATAAAATTGCCGATCTTACACAGCTTCAATAAACCATTACACATATTAATAATTGTTTCTTCATCCCCACCCATGAAGGGTTTGGTGCAAACATTAAGGAGGTGCAAACGTATTTTCAAATTGAACGAGAAAATTTGTGTGATTTTTTTTAATAATACAAACAACAGACACGTTCTGTTTTGCACACTGGCAAACCTCTCTCGGTAAAAATATAACTTTGGACTTTGAACGTTCCACATCACACCACCATAACAAAAGATTTGATTGGTTCTTACCAGACCCTATTGTCTATTATCCAGTCAAAAGCAACTAATTTTCTTTTATTAATTTTGCACTAAATTAACTCTATTTTGCATTGGTTTTTCCAAAAATCTGCCCTGCTCTGAGCTAATTAAAATCGAGTAAAGTTGTTATGTATGTTACAAGTATAGGCAGTCACACGGTTTCGAGTTCTATTTGGAATTAATTTGCACAAGTGAGTTTTTCAAAAAAGCTGAAATTGTACGAGCTGGCGAGCGCAGTTTCAGCTTTTTGAAAAACTTACAGGTGCAAATTTATTTCAGATTGAACGAGAAAAAAACCGTGTGGTTACTTTTTGATAATTTATAAAAAATTTGCTTTGGAGGTAGTACCAGAACATTTTTTTAAAGACATTTTTTAGCATTTGAAAATACATTTTTCAAAGTTTCTGTGCAAAATTGTTGTCATTGTTTTACTTGATGTCATTGGCTTAGAAAATTTTCCATTGTCTTTCAGTAAATCATAATCCAGAATTACCATGCTTTGTATGCACTAGTGTTACTTTTTTTACACCAGTGTTATACTTGAGCCGCACTGATCTCAGCCAATCAGAATCGAGCAATTTTTTTCATATATATTATTATCTACTAAACTGCACTTCACTTGCGACTCGTCAATTAGCCACTTTCACAATCATAGTGCGGATTTTCCAATGTTTTGGCGGGCCACAGGTCTTAAAAATCTTGCGGATTCTTGTAATCCTGACAACACAATGGGAAATGAGCACAGCGCACAATTATAAAAAGACTTTGAAAAAGAAAGCAGTACTTTAATCACGGAAACCACGATATTTGTAAGACCTGCGGCTTGCCAAATCAGTGGGAATTGCACTTTGCGCATGATTGTGAAGTAGCTTATGCTAGTTTAGTTTTTATTCTTTCGTAATATTACTATTTACGTATTACTACTTACCATAGAACCAGCAAAGAAACATTCTGAGAATAGCCTTACAAGGACTGGGTGGACCTTTGTGGGGAGAAAATCCCCATTCTCACTCGGGTCAGTTCAACCCTTCTCTGTGCCAGTTCCTTTACTGTCTCAGAGCGATATTACGGGCTGCTTATGGTGTATGTCTTTTAACAGTGCCTGCCCACATCTTCCAGGTAAGTAGAGTGTTTTTGGCAAATTTCTTATAAGTTTTATTACTCGTGGTACCATGAGTCAACGTTTGGGTTCCATTTCTTTTTCTTTTTTTTCATGTCGCGATTAGCGATTCGGTTCAGTGACTGCCATATTTGGGATTTGTCCCCGGTCCCATGCATACCACGAGTAAAGGCTTAATGAGCCTCTTGTTCCTAATAGGGCGGGCGTGGTTGATACAGTTAGTAAGATCTCAGCCCTCCAACCAGAAGGTCCCTGGTTTGATCCCGGATCTGCAGAAATTTGAATATTTGTGTGACCTTCTTTTCCGCCTAAGCTAACTCAGCCTTCCATCCTTCCGGGGTAGGTAAATGAGTACCAGCGTCTACTGGGAGCTAACCTGCGATGGATTAGTGTCCCATCCA
>JANCMA020409052.1:0-11131 GCA_024336925.2 Zoanthus solanderi
GCTACAATTAGCTTGTGTCTTAATTAAGGTTTATTTTCTAATGTAATTGTATAATGTATTTATAGACACTGAATAAATATTGTATTGTATTGTATTATAGTGTAAGTATAGATAAACGCATGGGGCCCAGTAAAATTTAGGATTAATTTCACAAGTGTTTTCCATTATTTTAAAAATTACCCGAGTCGCGTCTTGAATACCATTTTCGTCGACCTCGGCAAACTGGGAAGCCATTGTTTGATGCAGAAACTACAACTTTTGCAAACCAATCAGCGCCCAGTAATTTTGTCCTCAATTATAGAAAAATGCCCTCATTCGTGAGCCAATCAGCACCGAGTAATTTTCCCCTCTATGTTATAAGGATGTGAGTAACCAGGGTAAAACAAGATAACATTCGCTTGAATTAATCAAAACAGTTATCAACATGACCTAATTAAGCTATTTTTAACAATCAAATATATAAACTTTCTTTACAACCTTTAAACGTTGTTCACCAACATTACAGCGCTATTCCACAGTGGAGCAATAAAATATAAGTATAGAAATTAGTCTGATCAGACATAAGTAAAGTGTGTTTGACAGTTGAGCATGATCAACAATTCGGATTACCTAATACACAGCTGCTTTGTCAATTCTGATTGTTTCTTTGTTATTCCAAGTTTGTGGAGAAAAAAAATCACAGCAAAACGGGTATTTGTTGCAGTTTGTGCCTCAATGGGCGCTACATAATAGGTAGGTTAGTATTGGTCACTATGATTGTAGTTGATTGCAGAAGCGGATCTAGGGGAGGGTCCTAGGGGGCCTGTGCCCCCCCCTTTGGGAAAAATCGTGATCTATTTTTTAAAGTAACCTTTAAAAGACACCAGAATCTGAATGGTGCCCCCTCCCCTTCAAAGGCCTAATCTGTAAGGTGCCCCCCCCCCTTTCAAAATTTTTGGATCCGCCCCTGCATTGATCATTTCTTTTTGCCTCAATGGGCGTTTGATTTAGCACTGTTTCCTCAATGGGCATCGTTGGATCAGATGTCATCTTAGGCCAACGTACTCGATCGGGCAAATTCGTCAGCGACCATGTCTTTGCATCGGGAATGGTTTCATTTCAAAGGGTTTTAGATACATAGCATCTTCTACAAATATCTGATCGACTGTTTGGGCCGTCCATTGCGAAACACGACACGAGTTTTCGCGTAATAGAGCTAAAAGACTCATAAAAGCATATTGTGTACCTCTAGTTACGTCACTAAAACGACGATCAGCTTGATGAATACTTCCACGAACAATTAAATCAGCGTATGAAATTGCTTGAACCTACCTCGTTTTCTTGTAAAAATTCCCAAACGCAAAGAACACAGTCACTTCTATAAACTCTTTTTCAAAACCATGCGGTCAGTCATGCACTTCTTGTCGCACGCATAATGATAGGTTGGCTACCGCCTACCAATCTAACGTGCGTTCACAAAATCATCTATACCCAGCTAGTCCACAAATCCAGTCCAGAACTGGCTGTTAAACTCTTGCCCAAACCTACTCGGCAAAATTGAACACTGTCACGATTAGTGTTGCTACTCGCTCGCAGCTGAATGAGTGTTTCGAAAATTCAAAAAAAAAAAAAAGACGAAAAACAAAGGAAAAACTACGGAATGAAGTCAGCGATATCTTCACCAGTGAGGATATGGAAAATATATCACTCGTATCCCGGATTTTGTTTCGTATGGAAAATACGAGTTGTCTATTTTCCGGTAAAACACTCATATCTATGAAATAAAAAAATTTACGCATGATCGTGCAATCCCTCAAAAACAAAAGAATCTTTTATCCATGAGAGACGGATGAGCACTTTATTTATGAGATATAACGTCATCCTAAAACAATTTATGCGTGCAACACTTATTCACGAGCTGGAATACAAAATAAAAAATAAGACAAACTTCATCCCCTAATACTACTTATTAATTACATATAGATTTAGATAAATAAATAAAAATAAATAAATATTTTCACAATTTCAGTAGAACTTGCATAATAGATTTTTTTGTCGTACTATAGTAAATATTCCCACTTTCTCTAATAAAACAGTGTGTATAAAATCTTGATCTTGTATCGTATTCATATCTAGGCAGTATCAAATTATGTGATTTAAACATGGCCTTTTTAGTTCATTTTCACATGAAAATGAAGAAAAACATTTGAGCAAAACAAAGAGAGTCAATAACAAAAACAACACTCAAAAAGTGAAATTTGTATAGGTCATCATATACGGTTTCGAGTTGAAACTGGAACAATTTGCGCGAGTGAGTTTTTCAAAATGCCGAATTTGCACGAGCCGCTCCGACGAGTGCAATTTCATATTTTTGAAAAACTCACAAGTGCAAATTAATTTCAAACTAAACGAGAAAAAAAACATATGATTACTTATTAATAATATAATAACAATAATTTATAAGCATTCTTTTGTTTTCGAGAAAACATTTTTCAAAGTTTCCGTACACAATTTTTGTCATCGTTTTACTTGATAACATTGTCTTTCAGCCAATCATAATCCAGAATTACCACGTGTAATTTGGACCCGTGTTACACTTTTTGCACTGCTCTCAGCCAATCAGAATCGAGTAGTTTTTTATGTATATTAGTATACGAACACGAAATGGTGTATTTGCGAATGAATTAGTTTTCTGTGTTAACCAAGAACAGCAAGTGATGATGTCCATAAATTAGTTACATTTTAGGAATAAGTATTCAAATAATGTACCATGCACAAGCTCGCTATGCATGCTATCAATTTCTATATTTCAAATTTAATGGCCATACTGAGCACAATAGTGGTTTGGGAGCGGTAGTTTTTGTCAAGGGGGATAGGTTGGATAGTTAAAACATAAAAGGATTATGAACTCTTCTGTTTCGCTGTCATGTCACTACGAGGAGTTCAACTTCACTATGGTTACCTAGCTACCGTGTGTAACTACAAAATGACAATATAAACTAGGAGAAAACTTTTCTAAAATCAAAACAATCAAGCTACCCGCCTCGATTAGTTATGCAATCTGCGATGTAGCTCTGCCATATAAATTGTAATCTGTTATTGCCTTCCTAAATAAAATGTTGTTGTACAACGTATGTTATACTACATTTACAAATAACTTATGAAATGAGTAACTGTTCCATCCTTCTGACCAGTTTGTAGAGCCATCAGGACTTGCAGCTTGTGTTACTTGTTACTTTCAATCTTAACTTTTTAATTAAAGCTCTCAAAAATAATAGTAACTGAAATGCAACTGTTTCTGTATCACGTGAACTTCCGAAATTGCACGACGCATGCGCCAAATCCAACGACTCTTTTCTTTTCGTCAGTGACAAACTCTTGCACTGTGTAAGAACCATAGCAAGCCTTCGAAGTACTCGATCAAACAATTCCTCCGGGACAGATTTTAACTGGTAACAAAATAAAATAGTATTTAATATATTTTCTACTTCTAATGTTTTAGAACTTGAATGTAATAACTGTTCCTCTGTGTTTCTCAATTACTTCATAAAAACTTCCAAACATATACTGAGCAAACTACTAATAGCTTTAGAAAGTTAGTTGTGTATTTAAACGAAATGACAATATAAACTAGGAGAAAACGTTTCTAAAATCAATGAAATTAAAATACCGCTAAGATAACAGTACCTCAACACTAAATAAACGAAGATGGCGCTGGTATACGCCAAAACAAGTTAACCATTAAAAGTATCTGGAATCTCTGTTAAAATACTAAATAAACGCTAAACACTTCTAGGTTACTCGCAACGTAGCGTTTGAAGGTTCTCGTTTAACCCGACCTTTAACCTGACGTTTGATGGTTCTCGTTTAACCCGACCTTTAACCTGACGTTTGATGGTTCTCATTTAACCCGACCTTTAACCTGACGTTTGATGGTTCTCGTTTAACCCGACCTTTAACCTGACGTTTGATGATTCTCATTTAACCCGACCTTTAACCTGACGTTTGATGGTTCTCATTTAACCCGACCTTTAACCTGACGTTTGAAGGTTCTCGTTTAACCCGACCTTTAACCTGACGTTTGAAGGTTCTCATTTAACCCGACCTTTAACCTGACGTTTGAAGGTTCTCATTTAACCCGACCTTTAACCTGACGTTTGAAGGTTCTCGTTTAACCCGACCTTTAACCTGACGTTTGATGGTTCTTGTTTAACCCGACCTTTAACCTGACGTTTGAAGGTTCTCGTTTAACCCGACCTTTAACCTGACGCTTGAAGGTTCTCGTTTAACTCGACCTTTGAAGGTTCTCTTTTAATTTGACGTATCGGTGAATCACTCGATACAAACAAAACTTGTTTCAATCTTGAGAAAGTTTGTAAAGCAAACAAATTGACAAAATGTTTGAATCTATTCATGTAGCTTCTCAAAATATATTACGGGTCCAGAATATTCTTAGAAAAACTGAAATGAGCCATACATTTTTAGAAAAATTTTAACTACACCATGGGAATTGTATTTAATTAGCAATTTTTGTTCACTCTAAAAATCCGCGCTTGCAATTGGTCAAATCCATCACGTGATTTTGCTTTATCTGTCACTAACCGAACGTTAACCTTCGTCTCTTGATTTAACCATGGCTCAGTCTTCAATAAATTCAAACTGGTCCACTGAATATATGAATCAAAATGATTTATTGAGCTTTTACTCTAGCGAAAGTTGTCATTTATCAGAGTATATACTCAAGTCAAGGCTTTTTGGCGCACATCCCGCCTTTTAGTCAAGTTTGAACTTTGGGTTTCTTGTGAAGCAGTTTGCGACATTTTTGATCACTTTTTTTGTTAGATTGTTAAAAATAGAATTCATTCCTTTGCCAGATTTACTGAATACCAGATTTACAGTTCTTGAAATTGGTTTGTTTTATGGTGGCGAACAATTAGGAGCGACTTGCTTTGACAAGATCATCTCAAGATGGCGATTTTTGGTCGGTACTAAATCGGGGATGACGACGTGTGAAAACACTTCAAATACTGGTCGAGTTCTTCTAATGTTTTAATAAAACATTGAGCTTACTTTCCAAAGGACATACTGATAAATTCTAAAGCAAAGGACATTTGTTTTACGATTTAATTTTAGCTTTTGACAAATTTCAGTGAATGCTTCGCTACTTGCTCTTGTCTTGAAAATGATCTTTTTCGCGTTAATTTCAAAAAGTTCTATTTTTCAATCTTTTTTATCTTTCTTTCTTCTTTGTGAATAATATTTTATTATATTTGAACTTAATATTCAATTTTAATTATGTACTTATTTAATTTAGAGATTTCTGTTTGTTCAAACTCTTGCTTTAAGTTCTTAAGTCATGTATCGCGCCTTGCATTGCAGTGAACTCAGATTGCATATTAAAAGAGTTAGTTACTTTCAGTTCGTAGTTTTCAACTCGAATTATTCTTATGCACTCTGCTTCGCTTCGCATCGTGCATTATATCGCCAGCGCGTGGGTGTATTTGTAAACAAACCACTCACATCCAGTAACTAACCCTTAATTAACTTATCGGTACCTATTTTCAGGGTTTTGTACCCTCGATAAAAAACGCGACTCTTTTTATTGCCAGTATGTTTTTTTTTCAACCATACATATTTACTTACTTACGAATCTGTAAATAGTTGCACTGACGATGGCAGTGAGTAATGTTGAAACATGTTTGCAATAAAAAGAGTCGTGATTTTTATCAAGTGTATTACCAATTTTCTGTTATCTAGATAATTTGGAAATGTTTTTTACCCTATTAAAAACTAGGGCACGAAGGATGAAGTGGCAAAAGTGAAAAAACAAATATTTGCCTGGGTGAAGTGTTGTCATGGCACCCACCTTATTAACAGTCGTTACCAAACATTCAAATGTGTGACGCTGACCCTTTTGAGAGGAAGAACGAAGTTAGCAATGAAAGAACAATTCTGAGTGGAAAATGGCACCAAAACATAAAAAGGGCGGTCATTCATTAGTATCTCAAAAGCTGAGAATTATCGAAACGATGACAAAGCACGACTCCGTCTTCAGAGGGCAAAGCATACTTTTTCATAACGTCGTAGGAGTTTCTGAACTCCATTCATACTTGAAGACCTCTAGAACCCGACCAACGTAATCATTATATCGGCTGGTTTATACTTAGAACTGGTAAGCATGCATAACCTATACTTTTGATAATCATGGAGTACTTGAAATATGGCAGTAAAATATTCGATTTACCTTTCTAAGTCTCCTGACCGAATTTACCGGCTCAGCGAAACCGTCAACCAGGAGTTCCACATCAGCTCCACTCAGGGCAGGTTCCTGGAAAGTGTTCAAAGAAGTAGTGTCCAGACTGGCAATGATCTGTACCAGGTTTCCTTCACTGAATCACACTGAATTACACTGAACTTCCAGAGGTTTTTCAAAACTTTTCAATGCCCTTTACCCTTTCAGTAGACAATTTTAGCTTTAGCAAATTCTAGGAAATGCCTCACCACATCGCTAAATGTGCATTTTATCGATTGACTTCGTGGTCACAATTAGCACAGGCGCATTCGGAAACAAGTACTTCCTAAACGCTAGCTATAAACTAATTCTCTATTTGTTTGCTGGGTAAACGTAACCACTGAAAACCAAAAACTTTCCCATGGCGTGTAAACACTAAAATCTTCCAGTTCTTAGAAACATCATTTTCGATTTCCAAAACTGTCAGTAAATTTCCAAAACCAGTACCGATTCTGCTGTGCACATAACCCGGGCTTTTGGTTCATATATGAAATCTGACCATGAAGTCTAATCACTAAATTACTAAAACAATATTTATAAATATTTTGTAATTTTTGTAATACTGTAATTTGCCTGTTCATTACTTACCGAGAGCTCGTCTAAGCATCCCCACCCAAGGCGGGCAAGTACCACCAGATCACTTTCCCTCCAGCCCCAGGCTTCCCTAAGTAATTTGCCTGTTCATTACTTACCGAGAGCTCGTCTAACCATCCCCAACCAAGGCGGGCAAGTACCACCGGATCACTTTCCCTCCTGCCCCAGGCTTCCCTAAGTAATTTGCCTGTTCATCACTTACCGAGAGCTCGTCTAACCATCCCCAACCAAGGCGGGCAAGTACCACCGGATCATTTTCCCTCCTAATCTCGTCCCAGGCTTCATCACTGCTGTTTAGCTTCCTCTACAATAAAACATTTGTAAACACTTAAAAGAGACAAAATTGGGTACATAAAATATTCTTTGGCATTATAAGTCAAAAAAGCGCGCCTAGAATCGACTCAATGAAGAAAATCGAGGCCATTACCTTCAGGTAACAGGTAAGTTAAACACAAAGTGTACAAACTCGTCTAGGATGCTTTTGTCAGAAAAATAAATAACTGCCACTGGAAAACTGCTCGGAAAACTTCATATAAATTAATATAAAATAGTTGGTCATCACTATAGAATCCTTAAACAGCACAATAATATTCACAGACAACATTTTATACTTGTGTCTTTCTGGTCTCCAATAAAATCAAGTACAGATAGCCCATGCGTGCTAGTAGCTAACTTCAAACCTAAATCACGTGTGTAGCGGGTTTTACCCATTAAATCTATCGTAAACTGATAAAAGTGAGTCTAAATGTTAGCAGCCTTTTCGGCTTTAGTTTTGTTATTTTGGGCCTTATCTGCATGACATAATTACAAACAGGCTCAGGTTTTCATAGATGATAAGTAAAAGTGAAGGTGCACTGATAAGGACTAATATGGCCAAAATTGCTTTCCATAGACCTTTTTCACGGTATGAATTATTCTCTGTCTGCATTCAAATTTGCCCGTCAAGCCTCGTTCACGAGATTTAATTTCAAAAGAATATGTTACCCAATGCGAGGCTGGACGGGCAAATTTGAATGCAGACAAAAGAATATTTAAACCGTCTAAAGGTCTATGGCTACTAAAATTCAGGCTTACTAGTATTGACAGTAATTTATTGGCAAGGGGGCAGGCGTGGTTAGCGCAGTTGGTAAGATCTCTGCCTTCTAGCCACAAAGTCCTCTCAGTTCGATCCTGGCTCTGCCGAGATTTAAATATTTATGCGACCTTTTCTTCCACCTAAGCTAACTCAGCTTTCCATCCTTCCGGGGTAGGTAAATGAATACCAGCGTCTGCTGAGAGCTAACCTGTGATGGATTTGTATCCCGTCCAGGGGGAGTCAATCACTCTCATCCGCTTAACACTAAAGAGACAGGAGATAAGCACTGGCTCAAATGAACGACTGGACTCAGAAAAGGATTTAGCTAGCTTATTGGTAATGCCCGCTACCAACGTGGCCTTAAAGCCTATATTAGTAGCATCAAGTTAGCTACTAGCACGCATGTACTATGTATACTTGAATTTTCTCAACCAGCCACTTCCCACAAGCACTATGCTTACATTCATACAATGTTTAAAACCAATTTTCAATAGGACACTTCATAGAAAAACATAAAATAGCTACATGAATCAATTACCTTGAGTCTTTCAATCCTGTTATTAATAATCGTGTCACTACATGCACCAGTTGCCAAGGCACGAGCTACCTGCACTTCATCCAGAAACTCAGTACTATCATCTGGGCTCTCTCTACTCGCGGCCAACTGACCGCTACTGGGAGGGGCTTTGGGCGTACTTGCTTCTGTCCCATTACGATTGGGAAAAGTTACATTTTGCCTCGACAAGTTTTTATTACCGGGTGGTTGTACAGACAGTTTGAGAGGTGGAAGGCGATTTCTTCCCGAACCATAATACGATATACTTGAATCGGATACCCGTCGATTTTCGTTAAGAGCGTATTCTGAACATGTATGTGATAAATTTAATGATTTACCCAAGCTGTCAAAGGTATCAAATGTTTCAATACAGTTCTTTGCCAATTCAAGATCACTGTGGCCTGTGTTCAGTATGGTTGCTTTCACGTCTACCGATAATGCAGAATCAACAAATGGGTTATGTTTGATATCTTGCGAGTTTAAGGTGGGTTCTTGTGATTCACTTATAAAACTTAATTGTTCTTTTTCACTAATGTCTCTGGCATTCTTGTTTGAGTCTGTTTCAAATGGTTCACACCTCATATCTGATAGTAAAGCCCAATTCATTGGAGTGTTTGATCGATCAGTTATAATGTTAGCCAGCTCCAGTAATCGTGAGCAAACAAGTTCGACAATCTTGAAAAAGAAAAAATATTATTCAGTTAAAGATAGGAAACTCTTTCTTCTTCTAAAACGAGAACTTACTTCAATTTAAAAAGAAAGTAACATATCATGGATCATATTACCTTTGGAATGTGTTTAAGATATCGTGCTTCATAGCCATGAAGTAGATGTTTCTGGCGAGCTAGATATTGTGGCAGCGTAAAGAGTTTGGTACCAGAATGACTAGGAAGGAAAAGAATGTAATGGTTATGGTAGAAATCAAATCGTGAAAACACGTACGCATATAATACCGTATATTTAACAATTAGATCTCGAGGGCAAATGGACTACGAGTCAATAGCCATGAGGCCGTACGCCGAAGGGCTATTCAAACTCGTAGTCCATAAGGCCGAACCATAATACTAACCCTTTGTACCAACGGATCTATGAAATCTGCTGCAAGCAGTTCATTGTAGTGGGTCTATCAATGGCAATCAAAGATGTACAACAATGATTGTGATTGAGTTTGTACCACCGGATCTATGAAGCCTGCTGCAAGCAGGTCATTTTAGTGGGTCTATCAATGGCAATCAAAGATGTACAACGATTATTGTGATTGAGTTTGTACCAACGGATCTATGAAGCCTCCTGCAAGCAGGTTATTTTAGTGGGTCTATCAATGGCAATCAAAGATGTACAAATATTAATGTGATTGATTTTGGACCAACTGATCAATGAAGACTAATGAAAGCAAAAACATTTTATTTACCCATTAATGCCAATCAAAGGTTTACTACGATAATTGTGACTGAGCTGGTACGCAATAGAAGCAAATATGTTACAAAATGATACAACATTTGGAAGTAAGTAACAACCAGTAACTTAGCTCGATATAAAAATTTCTAAAAAATATTTGGAAAGTATTTACTTTCATTGTCAATGACTTCAGTAAACCAAACCGAGCACATGTTCATTGAAGCTCAAAGTCCCTTAGCCATACCAGGTTATCTCAAACATTGTTTAACTTACCAAAAAGTGAATTCTCACCTGCTGGGAAAAACAATCCATGACGGACTGACAAATTTGAAAAAGTCATGAACGCATTCAATTTGGGCGCGAGTTTGAACTGCTTTAGGTCTGAAAGAGAATAAGGTAGTTGGGGCATGACAGATAAATAATAAGTGCAAATAGACTTCAGAGAAAATCAAAACAAAGTCTGAAGATTCAATTACCTCGCTTTTCTCACAATGTGTACAGCCTAAAAAGAGTTTTAGGAAAGTTGTTAGTAATATACAGTCAGGATGAACATTATAACTTTTTTCATCACATTAAAAGACACTGACGAGATATAAAGCTTTTATTAAAATAACCAATACAAGTCAAAATAAAGTAATTAAGCTAAAATTAGAAATAATTAAGGATTAGTGACTGATGTGAGTTGTTTTGCTGAGTGCATTAAGAACAATTTCGAGTTCATTGTGTTGCCAGCAAGTGGGTGTATTTGTAAATAAATTACGAACTGAAAGTAACTAACCCTTTTAATATGCAATCTATGTTCACTGCATTGCAAGGCGCCCTAACTGAATGTTACAAAAAATATCTTCGTCCAGGTTACAAAATGTCCCTATTCAAGGTTACAAAATGTTTCAAAATGTTTCAAAATGTCACGCATACCACTAATCCTCACTTATAACCCATCTTTCCCTTCTGTTTTTTCAATAATCAAAAAACATCTTAACCTATTATACTCTTCTAAACGTTCCAAAACTATTTTTGCACAGCCACCTTTAGTCGCTTTCCGACGTTCACCCAACCTACGTGTCATTTTAGTTAAAGCTCAATTGCCTTCAACTCTCCTTAATCATAATGATACTCCTAAACCACCCGGTTATTACCGCTGTGGACTTAACTGCCTCACTTGTAAGTACATTGCTGACGGACAAACCACTTACACGTTTACAGCCACGGGTGAAACTAGAAACATAAACAGCCA
>JANCMA020409157.1:0-11131 GCA_024336925.2 Zoanthus solanderi
GTAAATGGGGTCTAAATTGAGAATTTTAGGCTAACAGGTTCTTAAATACAGGTTCTTATAAGCGGGTAAGTACTGTAGAGCAGAATGCTATTTTAAAATACTCAGTGGACATTAGTTTTATCTTAATTGATTTTAATAGCTTACTTTTACATGACCCAAACGTTGCTCTTAAGTTGCTCAAGACTGAAAAAGTTGCCACCATAAAGTTGCTTTCTTATGAGAGCCATTTTATTCTAAATAACGCAAAAATAAAAATTGTATGTGTAATTTAATATAATCAGGCTTCATATTTAACAAAGCTACCAATAGAAGTATTTCTTAATGAACTATTCTAACGAGTAAACAAAATTTTGACTAAAGCAAATTTAGAGACCACATTTAACAGTGATAACGTTTAAAGCTTCTTTGCGTTGTTGTATCTTATCATGACTGAGAAGGCTGAAGAATCTCTCAGCAGATGCTGAACTTGGTTGGACTGACCACCAATTGTGGGCTACCCACCATGCCAGCTTTTCTTCTTCACCATCAGCTGCTGCAAGATAGTCAGATAACTCTCGGGCCCAGTTGGCAATAATATTATCATTATACTATCAAGAAATAGAAAGTTTCTGAATTCTTCAGTCCAAGGACGCAACTGTTGGATTTAAATTTTGTACTTGCAAAGGACAACAGAGTACGGGCTGCATTGCGAAATTGAACGCTGTACTAATGTTGGTAAAAATGAAGCCGGCCTGATTCATTACAAGCTTTAGCCTGTGTTACCAGCTTGTTGTATCTGGCTGCATTGCCACCAGCAATTTCACCAGCAACTGCTGCGGTATAGACCGTTTCATAGTCCTGAAAGGTAACCAGGCTTCTACATGAAATTGAGGCTTAGGGTGACCTGACACAGTTAGAGAAGTGGAAATAATAGGAATTTCTTTCTTGGTTACCTTTCAGGAACTGTGAAATGGTCTATTGGGGTAATGCTCAACGGCCACTGTATGTGGGACAGCACAAAGTTGCTCATAGCAGGAAAATAATAATGGCTTGTCACTTTCAAGGTAATATGTGGTACTTACAAAGTGGGCACCTGCCTCGACAACTGCAGCCAGCTCCAAACGTATAGGTCTTTAGCATCTTGATTATTATCAAAGATCTCCAGTAGGTGCCAACTACCTGCTGGGGATATTTCTTCATTTTCACTAAAAAATCAGGTTCTATGTCTCCAAAGTACACCAAAGCTTATTGGAAAATCTTTCACTTACTCCACCGTCTGGTATCACTATGTGAAAGCATGGCTTGACTTGTTTTCTCCTTTTAGAGGTGTCGAGCATTTTAGCTATGTGCAAACATATCTACCCAGTGCTGAGTGAATGAATGCAAGATTCGAAATTCATAGTCGGTTACCGACATTGTCTATTGTGTGCAAAAAAACTTCTATGACATCCTTAGTTCTGACAAGGTTCAATAAAAAGGACATTTTGCGATCAGCTTTGAGATTTGAATCAATTTTTGGGATATCAGGGTGGCGCAGTAGTTAGCATTTCCACCGCTATGATCCAGGTTCGATTCCTGCCTGGGGCGTATGTGGGGTGAGTTACAGGTCGGTTTCAACCTGACTCCAAGAGTTTTTCTCCGGGCACTGCGGGTTTCCGCTCCTTCTTCAAAATTGACTCACAGCTAATACTAACTGGCTGTGGAGCTGTACTCCGAGGTCATGCGTGGACCGTGCAGCGGCTGCGCTGAGAGGCGCCTTCACTTGCTTTCAATCGTGAGACTTCAATAAGCGCAACTAGCACATAGTCATTAGTATTATTATTATTATTTATAACTATTTGTTGTTCAAAAGTTGCCACAGAAGGCAAAAGACGAGAAAAGTTGCTCTTGGGTGATTGCGGTACAAAAAGCCAAAGTTGCTCAAATTTTTCCGAAGACATTTTCCGACTTATGGGTTACCCTTTACATAATTTGCTACCTAGGCGGGTTGGCTCCAATTGCCCATATGGCCTAAGGAACTTGAAAGACCATATTTATATATTCATTTAGAAACTGTGAAAAGTGTAAAACTAAACGAGCTGAGGACTTTTTTACGTTTAAATATTTTGTGTAAATATTTTATTTTTCTTGTATATTGTACATGATTTTATATAGATTTTATATTCTTATAATATCTCATATTCTAGTTTGATAATTTAGTATGTAATACTACAAGAGAACTTGATAAACTATTATTATTATACAATTTTAATTCCGGTCAACATTCCAATAATCTGTAAAATCGAAATGTTAATAGTTCGTTTTAACTTTTTTCAAAGGGAAAATTTCGATAATTTAGTGTCAACACTTTCGAAACCTCAAGCATTTGCTGTCGAGAAAAGTGATAGGCCTTGTAATATTAAAGAAATAAAATTCACTATCATTTGTTCGTGCTGGTGCCGTCCAACCAAAACTATATTTTGTCCGACCAAAATGGTGTCTTATTAGGCCATATGTCCTTTGAAGTGAAAAAAAATGCACCCTGTAACATCATCCACTGGTTTTTCTGTTAAGTAAAACTTGAACATAAACTTTAAAATGTTGTTGTGATAGCTTGTTCTCGCATTAATTGACAACTCAAAAGTTATTTGGTTAAATTAAAACTAGTTTGCTTGGTACGTATCGCTTTTCCGCCATATTTCAAAGCCTACTATATTTTTCGGTTTAGATTTTGAAACAATACCCAGTTCTCAGATTCCAAAAACTTAAACTTTTGGACGATTTAAGATTTGAAGAAACGTATAGCCAGCCATATTTCAAAGTAATAACACTCCTGCTGGTCACGCGTGCGGCGCGAGCCAAGAATTAACAAACAGTTTATAAAGACAAGTAGAGACAACCTACCATACACTAGCCCTTTCTTCAGATTCATGCTTTTCTGTTCCAGGGTTTACTTTTGTTTGTTTCTGGTAGGCTATTTCCGATTTTTAGCTTTAGCAGAAATCGACACAAAAGCCTAATCTTAAGGTCTAATCTAAAACTTTGATTTTCCAGTGCTGAACTGATTCTAACAGTAAAGTGACACGAAAAATGCCTGGTATAACGCCGCGTATAAAGTGTTCGATTATAAAATAAAAACAAGGACAGCACCGTACGAAATAGTTGAGTTAGGATTAATCATTTTTAGCTATAGAAAGTAACATTTCAGTTTAGCTTTAGCAGAAGTTGAGTCAAAAGCCTAAGCTTCGTTTTCCGGTCTCGTTTGCACTAAAACTTTGATTTATCAGTTAGTGATTCTAACAATAAAGTGACAAGAGAAATGATATATCTGAAAGTTTTCATTTATAAAGCACAATCAAGAAGAGCACCGTACTCTTGAAACAGATGAGTTAAAATTGACCCTTTTCAGCTACAGAAAGCAACATTTCAGTTTAGCTTTAGCAGAAATTGAGTCAAAAGCCTAAACTTCCAGTCTCGTTTGCACTAAAACTTTGATTTTCCAATTACATCAGAAAACTTTTAAAACCTGGTAAAACGCCGTATTCTGAAAATGTTTGTGTATCAAATAAAATCGCACCGTACGAAATAGTTACATGAGGATTAACAACATTTGTTAGCTTTACCAGAAATTGAGGGGAAAACCTAAACTTTATATGCATATGATAGTAACGGTAACAACGAGGGCGGAGTTTGTTTTGCTGTGAATTTGCATATTTACGGTAGTGACTAGTTTCCATTGGCTTCCGAGCGCTAAAATTCAAAATAATTTCTAGATCCAGTTTTACTTTTTGACATTTTATCCCTTCTGGGGCTTTGCTCTCGTCATTCTATGAGGCGATAGAAATTGCGAGCTTGTATTCTATAAATTGTTAACTTTATACGCTACTATTAGTATTACTGCTATTACTACCAGCTGCCTCTGCTGCTGCTACTACTACTACTACTACTACTACTACTACTACTACTACTATTACTATTATAGCTTATAGAACAAGTGTGTAAATAAAATCACTGTGGACGTTAAAAGTAGTATGATGAAATATTTAACAATAACAGACAGCGATCCCAAAGCATACTTGATTATATTGCCCTAAGATATTTAGTTACTTTAAGTCTAAGTACAAAACTACGTTTTCTGTTATAATACGGTCCCTTTCTTATAAGGTAGAGAAGAAGTTTTAGGTGTTAATTGAATTCAATGGGTGTCTTAGAATGTACACGTATTGAGATTTAATTTTCTTTTTTAAATTATCAACGCAAGCAGTATTGCTTAAGTACGACATCAAGGTTGGATAAACACTAAACAGTATGCTACAAAAATACTTCTAAAGCCCGTATTTGTAGCTGAATAAAATTCCTGTTTTATCAATCACAAAACCTTTTAAAACACATTTAATTGGTTATACTGTTAGAGATCTAATGCCAGTGGCCCAGCGCCTCCGGGGTCATGATACAAAGTGGCTTATTTCGTCGGTATTTTGACAGAAAATGAGTGCGGTAGTCTGTACAAAGTAGTTAAAATTTTATTACATATCAAAGATTAGAACCGAGATTCTAGTCTGGTAAGGAAGTTGCACAAATGATGTCGTGTTGATTGACTGTATAGGGATAAGAAAAAATGAAACCAGTTCCAGTCAGATTTTTGTTCGTATACATTTGCTGAACTTAGAAGAATCATATCACTTGCCAATATGCTATTGCCGTTTTAAGCTATGCATTCTTACATTTATCAAGGATTAACGCATTTATATAGAATTAAACGCTAACTCTTCGCCGATGGCATTTCTTGAAGTTTTCTCTCCCGCTGAGTATTAACACTTATTATTGTGACACTTTTAAATCACTCTCTGTAGCGGTATTTTCTTTTGCTTTTGCTTTCCTTCATCAAACCATATTGTTCATTTTGCCTATGATGCGTTGCCATTTTAAATACATGTTTATAATTGGAAAAGTGAACTTTATGTTTCATTTCGTGATTCAGTCAAATGACTAAAATATGTAGAATTTCAGTCGAGCAGTAAATAAAGTATATTAGAATTATATATCTACATTTTTGTTGTTTTTGCTTGTTTTACTGAAAGCCATTCATACATTATCTATAGCTACCTCAAAAATGTTGACCAAAAAGACCACATCAACAATTCAATTGAAAGAAGGGCAATATTCCCACCTTTTAAATGACTTGCACGTCTTTCCAGTCGCAAAGCGCGAAATCTACCTGTCAGCCAGTATCACCGGTACAAAAACCTTTTTATTCCAACAACTAACAGAATCAGAACTTTGAAGTTATTTGTTTTACTTAACTACCAAGTTTTCACAAAAGAAATTGTATTTTAAAAGTTTTCTTTGTAATCTTGTCGCGCCGGCTTGACAGACAACATAGTAACAATGAATAGATAATACACGGTTTGACTCTACTTTTTTTTTGAAAAAAAGGTAAATTTGATGGATATATAACAATACAAGTTTTTATCTTGCTTGAACTGAATCTGTCGTGAAAAATACTGCTAATGTTCCTTCACACAATTGCATAAAACTACGGTGCACAGAAACCTATCGGTGTGTCATTTTTAACTGCCTTTGAGTTTGTTTCGTTCAAACAGTGCAAAACATCAATACAGTATAAATATTACAATGTAAAACAGTAATATATAAAGACATGATGTGCATGCAGCGGCCTTACTTTAACTAAACTAATTTACTTGAGCTAAAAATGGACAGTATAGTTACATTTTGAGTTTGACACATCTTCATATATTGTGTGTTTTGCCTGTTAAGTTTAGGGATCAAAATGGTTGAAATATTAGGATCACAATAGTATTTATACTCATCCTCAAAGCTCAATATACCACTAGTTACAATTACCTAATCATTTAAGAACTAATAATTGTGCGTAAAGATTATAATAAGAGATTTTAAACATTCAACTTACTTCATTAAATATGTACTGAATATTTCACATCAGACAGATCAGACGCATGCGCTCGTTTCAATTGATTAGCCATATATACCATCGTCGTGTTGAAATAACAAATTTTTCTTCGCTAAGAGAGTGTTAAAAGTTAACATAAGCTCTAAAAACATTAGTTAAAAATATCAAATTAAAATGTCTCATAGTTAATTTACTTACACTCAGTTATAGTTACTTCAATAGCGAATTTGTCCTAACTGGCTTCGATGCAGTGCCTGCGGTGGTAACTGATTTTTATCATCACATGATTGTTCTTATTCACTGGTCATAAAGAAAAGCCAGTTAAAGCATTTCTCTTCTTTCTGTTATTAACGTATTGACCGTCGAAGAGCCAATTAATGACATCTCCAATTGCAAAGCTCAAAAAAACTTTCTATTTTTAAAAACTGTTGATTAATAATCTATATTGGCAAAGCAGCTGAACGTAGTGTATCTTTTAACTGGATTTTTTGTGATGATTTCTAAAAAATGTGTCAAGATTAAAGATTTTAAGTGAGATTAAAATATAATTAAGCATACCCACACAGCTGTCATCAAGACTGACTTTATCAACTTCTGCGGCTAGTAAAAATATTTGAAATGGCTTCCGAAAGACATTGGAGTTTTTAAACACCTATATCAATTGAAAAGATATCATTGTAGAGACATAAAGTAACTAAAAATATAAATGAAGAAGACTTGATAGCAATGAATAAATTTAACTTTTTCCCTTTTAGAATTTGTAAAGTTTTTAATTAAAAAAAAAAAGGTTGCTCTTTGCTAAAAGAATATGAGAAACCTAGCGAATCTATACCATACTCTTTGCGTTGTTCAATATATGCATTGTGTTTGGAATTGGAAATGAATTTAAAAAAAGTAAATTAGTTATAACGAGATTGGAATACTAACGGTTACTGAGGTTTTCCTGAAGCTCTAATAAAGTTTGAGGTTTTCCTGAAATTCTAATCTAACGAATGTGAAGAGTTTAGAATATTTTCTTGTAATTTGATTAGCCGTATGGACATGTCAGAGGTAGAGAGAAAACGCAATTGCAATGCTTGTGGGATGTTGCTATAATGATAACACTGAAGTATGGATACCACAAACGTGCTAGTAGCTAACTTGAAAGGCCACTAAACTGGGCACTATGGCCACGTTGGTAGTGTGCTTTGACCCTGAAATCTACCATAAATTAATAGTGAGTCTGAACTGAATCAAGTTTTTGGCTTCTTGCAATTAGGGGCTCACTAAATTTATGGTAAATTTCAGGAGTAAAGCACACTTCCAACCTGGCCATAGTGCCAAATTTAGTAGTTTCAAGGTAGCGTTTGTGCTATCTATGCTTAGCGTATGCCAAACGAATTTCTAACCATTCCGTTTCTAGATTTCTTTATTGATATGCATTCAGCTTTTTAAGAGATAAGCAAACACCGATATAAAGATGACGAACAGTCCACTAGGAATTACCGAAAATGCTTATCTCTTTCCACAGAAGTATAAGAATTTTGTACTGAAAATGTTTATCCTTTCCAACAGAAGTAAGAATTTTGTGATATTTTGTAATGATTTTCGAAATACATTCATGAAGGAGTTTATCTACAATATCTTGATAAATATAGTAACATTGTGTATAAATTAAAGATTCTGAATAAGAATGAAATCGCTTATCTCCCATTGTCGCAATCATTACAGTGCCTACCCACTCAGCTTCAGAACAACGCTGAAAAGTAACAGGTGCTACCCGAAACAGCTGACAATATTTCGCGTCCGTTTCACTATTTCAACTTTTTATTTCATTACTCTTTATACTCACATGCATGTTCTATTTCACTCCAGAAACAGTCCTAACTTTCGCTAAGGCCCCAATCTCAATAAAACATATTGTGAGAAACACAATAATAAAGTTAACACAACGTAGTCTTCAAACTTTAAAATTTAGAAAAATGACTTAGTTTAAGCAAAAGAAGGTGATTATGGCATACCGTTAAAACCACAATAGAAAGGAAACTTTGTATTATCTTTTGCTGAAGAAGGCTACAGTTTGCAGCCGAAACGTCCATTTTATAAAAATGTTTTAGCCAGTGTCAACTTTTTTTTACCTAATTTTTCAATATGCCTGGCTACAAATCATATATTTTTAGAAAGGAAACTTTTAAAGTTGTCAGTACTACTAAAAATCTTTCCTAGGTGTTTCGAGAAAGATTTAACAGAGCGTTAATTCTTTCGATTCAAACTTCGAATTTTTTCAATACAAAGTTGTAACACCTGTAATCTTCTGAATCTGAACCACAGAGTGCAATAGTCAATTTATTGTAGTTAAATTGTTGATAGAATCTTTGCGCAAAGATCTTCGGGATTGTTGTTATATTCTACAACATCAACAAAGAACAGATTTTAAAGACTAAGCAGTAACTTCTGTGTCTACAAAAGACTAGTGCCAGTGGCAAACACGCGCTTATGAGACTGGGAAAGAAACAATTCTTAAAAAATTGCTGGTTTATAAATATTGCCATCATTTATTGGTACTTAATGGTATTATAAATTTACTTTTTTTAATATTTCAGCTGTTAGTTGTTTGAGATAGCGAAGGAAGAGCAATCGGAGTTAATTGATCTGTCAATTATGACCACACGACCAAAACTCTGATTATATAAACCTCCTGGGGCAAAAATCAATTTAGTAGTTGTAATAAGATGGTTCGTCACAGAATGATCCTTAAGATAAGGTCAGAGCATCTTTTTTAGCATAAAAGATAAAGTTCATGATAGAGTTTTTTCGATGAAAGGAAGTTTTAGCACTGATCTACTGTTAAAAAGCTGTATAGAATACTGACCGAGTCGTCTCATATACCGTTTGCTACTTTTCATATAACGTTATAATTTTTTTATATCAGTCAGATTTTGTCGAGAAAAGTAGCTAGCTTCATAATATCATTGATTTTCGTGCTTTATTGTAACAAACAAAATTATTTCTATTTTAAGCACTACTTTCGGAAAGAAAGAACAATCCAGAGCAAACAATCTTTCAACTGGAACTAGCATTTGCATTAACAATAACAACAAAACTTAACTTGGTAACAACTGGAGACAAAATAAGCAATGGTTGTCTGTTTTTGTTAACATAAGTGCACGTGAAAACAGGCCCTGATCATTATAAGTTGGATAAATAAGTAAATTAATTCAAGGAGCAGAATTTCGTGATGAAGTCTTCCTATGTAACGCAGCACGTGATAATGTTTCGATCGCGACATGCAATAAGTCCTAAGAAGTTCTGTCTAAAAATCTATTAGCGAACATAAGCTACTTACGGTTTAAAAGTTGTTTATCTCAGACGGCACTTCTTGGGTCAGGCATTCCGCTCCATTGACAGTTACACGACGTTTTAGAATTAGATTTTTAACGAAAATGACCTAACAACAGTTGTGGTTATGGACAGCGTAGGCTAGCGTTCATGGGTTTTGTTGTTTTTTAAATAAAAACGCGATTTTTGGCTCTGTGGTTTTGTCTTCCAATTATAAGTTCGATCTGATTCGCTGTTCTTGAGTTTAACCACGTGACACTTTTTTCTTTTTTAAAATATTGTTAGCACGCTTCAAACCTTTGGTGACAAACTCAATTCCCAACAATTACACCTATTATAATGCAAATCAACAACAAGTGATACAAATCTGTCTTCTTGTTGTTTCTTTGTGTTTTCCCTCTCAACCACCCATTAATAACTAACGTGAAAAAAGTTTATTGTTCGGCCAACCTATGGCTTATTCAACGCACTTTTTATGGCTCACACCGAGTCATCTTATAAAAAAGACGATTCTGTGAGATTAGAGCTAGATTGCAAAGATAGAATGATATTGTTCAGCACATGCCTCGAGGCAACTATTATTTAGTTCTAAGTGTTTGTGACACGTTCATATTGCTTATTCCTTCAAGACCTTTCCTAACAATTCCCCATATGTCTTATACGCCACTGCAATGCTGACAGACCTGTACCAATGACCAAAAGATATGGTTTTTAACACAACTTAGTTTTAATTTAAGTTATTTTTGTTAACGGAAACAAAAAACATCGTCGATGTCAAATCTGAAAAAGATTCACTCTATGGAACGATGCACATGCACAAAGGAAATATACTGATTCATATACATAGAAATATTCAGTTAAGAGTATTGTTTGTTATTGGTTCAATTTAAGATGCAGTGCGCTTGCGTCATTAGTATAATACTCTGTTAATGTTTTCTTTAGTGTAAGAAATTGTTTAGCAAAAGATTTAATGTTTGCTTTCAAATTGTAAGCCTGTATCTTACACGTTTGACTCTTTATTATATATGAAAATCAGTGGCTAATCTGTTCACTAAAAATGTTCGTAACCCATGATTTTGTAAATGGCAGTGAAAGTTTGTGGAAATAAATTTCTTTAGCCAACGATGAAGAAATACTGTATACGATACCATAGTCATTGGAGCTGCTTTTATTTGATAACTATTTCAATATTAGACTACAAAGTTGCATACAACTCATTCATTAAATGTTCTTTTAATGACCAGTCAGCTATACAGGCCAGTCTCTTAAAACACTGACTGCAGAATGTTAACGAACTGATTTCAACCCAGGTAATTATTCTGCAATTATGGAAGAGAAAAACTGCAGGAAAAGTTAAGAGTATATGATAACATTGTTAACATATAAGTATTATATAACAGAAAGTTAAGGCGTCTTATGGCAACATATAACAACTTAGAGCAAGTAAGATCTTCTCCAAAGTTTTTTGTCTTTGGAAATCTCAAAATCTTCACAAGATGCATAAGTAAGCTAGCATGTTTTATATTGTCAAACTTATCAGTGAACTTGTTTCATAATATTTGCATTTCAGAGTCCAATGAAAATAGGAAAATTCATTGAATGCTATGTTATGCAGAGTTTTCAATAAAAACTTTTACTAGTTATATTCTTAATTGAGAGAGGTTTAAAACAATTTTGGGATTTTTCACTAAACGTTTTTTAAAGTTTTAGTTTACCAGTATATCTGCTAAGCCTTTTCGTAATTTTTTCACAGTTTAGTATTAAAATCCATAAGGGATAAAAGGTATTTTGTGATATTATCGACAATTGAAATTATCGTTTTCTATACACGAGAACCTATATAAGGCTCAGGCTGGAAGTTTATCAGAGAGTTTAGCTTGTTATAGTGGGGGGGGGGGGGGGTCTCGAGAGAAACGTACATAT
>JANCMA020409266.1:0-21036 GCA_024336925.2 Zoanthus solanderi
CTTACTTACTTACTTACTTACTTCTCGGGCGATGACTTAGTGGCTGCTCGCTAGCTTCGCTGCAGTAGCCACAAAAATGAACCACGAAAAGACCTATGCAACCAAATTTATAACAGACTTTACTTAATTAGTTAAAGAAAACAACTATCGGTAACATATTTTGAGGGGGATAAGTTTAATTGAGAAAGGGCACGAACTTTATAATTATTTCGATTCATTCATTTATTCATGATCAAAATAGATTTACAGATGTTAATATACAGCAGATACTTACCCGAAATTATTTTGCTGCTTTGCCTTGTTTTTCCCGATTTTTTCTGTTTGGCCGAGACAAAAGTTCCTCGGATGTAAAACAGTTTCTATTTTGATCTACCAGGACCGTTGAACGTTCATCGTCATGATCTGCAGTGCCAGAACCGCTCCCTTCACTAACAAGCCTTGTCAAAGTGCTCTGACGGATTTTCCTTATGAGCGACCTTAGAAGCTCCATTGTTTCTTGCGACTCCATTTGAAACGAAGAAAGATGAAGAATGGCCAAGAAAGAAGAAAAATGGCGGGGAAGCTTATTTAAAACGAACTTTTTCAAAAATAGTTAGGTATCTTGACGAAACCTACCTTTTCTGCCCCTTCTGTAAAACTTGCTTCGATATCAGCCGTCTTTGATGTCTTTCCTGCCACTACGGGAGAAGTCCTGGCCATTAGCATTCCAAATATGGTGCAAGCGTCTTGTTCATTAATCCAATCAAAATTTGAGTATTGGATCGTGTCTTGTTTTGAATTTTCTACTCTTCACTTGAAGAACGGACTATTGAAACGAGTAATGAAATCAAATTTGCGACAATGAACTCATTCATTCACCCTTGGTAGGAACGCTTGAGCTGTTTTGACTGTAAAATGAGCCTGCACAAAGGTTATTAAGAAATTAAAGAAGAGAAAACAATTTTTTAATCCCTTGGTGGGAATGTTTGAACTTTGGCCACCCAATCTCGTTCCTCTTCCTCCGCTAGGAAAAATGGGCCCTGGGATCGAGGATGTTTATGCGCATGTTACTTAACGCTGAACGTAAATTCAAGATGGAGGCGATGGAGTACAATGACAATTTAAGATGGATATTTTAGATTGTGGAAGTCGTGCAAGGCGTCTGCGTGAACAACGACGTAGAAAAAAGATTTTTTGCCCTTGCCAATTATGTAAACCAAAAGGAAAATTTCAAACCAGACGAAAAGCCCGTCAGCATGTCAATCTGTTTGGTAATTATACGGAAGCTGCACATGCTTCAAGTGATACTGATAGTGAAATTGAAAACTCGATGTACATGGTCATGGACCAAAATCAGAAACAAACATGCACCGAACCAGAACAAGAAGGTGTAGACGCTGTCTGTTCTATTTTTCGGCAAACTGGGCCAGAGTTTTTTGGTCTCTTAGGGACTGGCACGAGCTTGAAACTTTTAAAAAATTAAACTAACTTTTAAAAAATTAAACTAACGGTCAGTAGAATGTGAGTTAAATTGAAGAGACTGTCGATGGATTTTCGCTTACCTTAAGTATTTCATCCACAGATGGCAACTGTGTTTATAAGTACACCTTTATTAACATACTATATTAGTTTACCTTTGTTTTTACAGAAACCGTGAAATGTCCTATGATCATTATGGAACACGAGTATTAACATTGTTTGAAGAGAGATGAAATATACCAGTAGTCAGTACTCAAATGATTTTAAATAATTGGTTCTTACAGTAGGTATTGAAGTTGACTGCAGTAGTGACGGAGAAAATGAAAATAATGAAGCCGACGACGCTAGTGGAACTACCAATGTAGTGTATGTCGATCACGAAGGCAGTGTTTTGGGTTTTGGTTCTGAAAGGTCAGATACCTGCTACGAAGCTAAACTTCAAATCCAGAGTGACTCCGAACTTGACGAAGCTTCTAGCTATGGAAATTCTGAATCTGAGACATGTTTTACAGACATTGATAATGGTGATTCTGACAGTAATGAGGCTTGTGATTTCGAGAAGAGTGTGCACATGAGTAAAGAGAATTTTATTGCGGATTA
Source organism: Zoanthus solanderi (assembly GCA_024336925.2). Taxonomy (NCBI): domain Eukaryota; kingdom Metazoa; phylum Cnidaria; class Anthozoa; order Zoantharia; family Zoanthidae; genus Zoanthus; species Zoanthus solanderi. The sequence goes on from JANCMA020409266.1 coordinate 2,059, forward strand.
TTTAAATCTTTATGAAACCGAACGAGCAAAGACACAACTCTTTCCTGGAAGTCCGTACAAAGTTCCGGGTGTGCTTGCTCAATATTTTGCCTGGTTTAGCTCACATCCCTCCATCAGCAAAAGTGCAATGAGCGATTTGCTTGCTTTCCAGCACAGAACCGAAAGGAAATAAATTGCCAAAAACATAGGAGGTATACCAATTTATGAAAGAATTTCTTCTTCCGAGTGAGACTTACCACGCATGTCCAGATGACCATGTGCTCTTTTGGAAAACTCCACGGTATGATTATTCTAAGCTGAGCGAATGCCCTATGTGCGATCAAAGTCATTATGAGAGCAATTCTAACAGAATACTAGTTAGAAAGTTTATTTATTTCCCACTTGGATCCAGATGGAAGCGCATGTATGGAGACAGAAATATGGCTGAAGTAATACAATCCCATCTTGCAAGTGGAGGCTCAACTGAAGGGGAAAATGATTTTATGTTAGATGTCCACGATTCCCTAGACTTTAGCAAATTCCTTCGCAAGCGAAGGACTTATCATTCCTGCAGCGTGCCAAATTTACGAGTGGAGTTTTGCCCTCGCGGCGTGATTGGGACTCTTTTGTGCGTTGTCCAATCAGACGAGTCTCTCTTCACTTCCTGTCAATTATGCCAGTCAAGCATACAGTGTTCAGATAAGAGTTTGTTTGAAGCGAAGACATTGCACAAGCCTTTTTTTAAAATATAAAGTATTAATATCTACATTTTTGAAAACATCATTTGGAGAGAGGGACAGTCGATATTTTAATGTACACCATCAGAGATGCGATTGCAGATGGTCTGCGAAGAGCAGGTTATGAAGAAATTCCCCATCATCAGCGTCAAGCTATTGAGGCATATACCAGCGGCAGAAAAGATGTATTTCTGTCTGCTCCCACTGGATCCGGAAAAAGTTTAACGTTTGAAGTCGCTCCGAACGTCTTTGACTAGTTGGAAAATGGTGAAAAAGATCATTTAAGTTGCGTGTGTTTAGTGGTTGTGCCGCTGGTTGCCCTAATGAAAGACCAGGTAGGAATATCGGCCGCTTGGAACGGTGCAGAATGTACAAGTGACCAAATTCAAGAGATCGCTAATGGAAATTTTTCGCTAGTGTTCGGAAGTCCCGAAGCACTGCTAAACTGCCATCGAAGCATCTTTCGTGACCCATTAAGAAAAAAAATTAAGGCAGTTTTCGTCGATGAAAGTCACTGCATTTCGAAATGGTGAGTCATTTGTCTTATTGTGCTCTTTGACTTTAATCTTGTTTGAATTGAAAATTAGTTTGTGCATCGTGTTGTTTTCAGTTTTATAAGGTTCATGTTAAAATGTTGAGTAAGTAACAGTTTTTTGAAGGGGTAGTTCTTCTGTGCCTTATAAGTTCGAAGCAAAATTAATAAAGCTTAAAATAAATTATAGAAGACGTGTCTTGTCTATCTCGTTTGCTCGCGTTTGTCAATCACGACAAAGCAAATTCTGATCTCTTTTGTGCAATTATGGCTTTCACGATTTTGTTTGACTTGTTCAAGACCTATTTATGAGTCATATGTAATAAAGGAATATATACGTTCCAAAAAATTGACACCAAATTTTCAAATAGAACTTCTTTCTAAAGTTTTCTTTGGAATAGTGATTTACAGTTAGTACTATATCACAATTACTTGTTCTTCAGAACACAATCCTAAATCATCCTTTGTTTTGATAGATGCAAAGACTGTCATTACGAGACGAACATAAAAACATCGGGAGCAAGCTATTATTGTTTTAAAACGTAACGAAAGCACAAAACATATCGTTAAAATATTGTCCTGTAATTCTTAAGTAGAGAATATTCTTTCAAATGTGGTGATTTTACCAATAATCATTATAGTGAAAACTAGGCGATCTTATATTGTTTTACGCAAAAGTATATACTTTAAATTTTAGCATATCGGCGACGTAGTATTTGCGTGCAACGTCTTATGTTTTCACACATTAAATTAGAATAAATGTGCTTTGAAAAGACATAATTTTCCAATTTGAATTTTGTCTATCCCTGGAGTTTGGACGCTGAGAAATAGGTGAGATTTCTACTTCCGCACCCTCTATTTTTATTTTATCTGACATGTAATTTCTAGCATGTAAAAATTGTCATGAATTGGGGAAATTATATGATTTGTTGTAATTGTTTGGCGGGGAGGGGTAGGAGTCTCAATAGACTTGCCCTCTTTTTCTCTTACTTTCACCTTGCTACAGTATTTTGGGAAATTTTACATTTTAAAAATTAAAACCAAATCTTTTATGTAGCTCTTCAACATATGAATTTTAGTCATGACACTAAATCTTTGTACCTTACTAGGGGATTAAATAACAAATCTAAAGAAGCATTCGGAGCCGATTATGGTAGGATTGGGAACTTAGATCCTTATTTCACTGCAGTGTGCCTGTTATCACACTGACAGCAACTGCCACTGAAAAAGTGCGAAAGGAATTCAAAGCAAATATTGATATGACAGTGTGTTGAAATCCTTGGTGACCCTAACAAGACAAACATTCGATATGCTGTTATTAGTATTGACAAAGATGACTTATACACGACCTTTAATAATGTTATTCAAGACCTTGAGATAAACCAAATTAAAACTGAAAAGGTCCTTGTATTCTGCCGAAAGAAAGAACATGTGAAAGAACTGTACGAGTTGTTTAGCCAGTGCCTAGAGCCCAAAGCCTATTATAAACCAATGGGAAAACTGCTCGAAATGTAACTTGCAATATGTAGGATCTACATGTAATGAATTTAAAATACGCTTCAGAAATCACAAATCCGATATGAAACGAGGGAAGGAATCCTGTGAACTTGCTGTGCATTTTAATTCTACCCCACATTCACTGGACCAAATACATTTTATCATGATTGAGCAAATTCTAGTATTGATACCGACACATTTCTGTTGAAGGAGTTTATTTTATTTCATATTTTTAACTATAACATTAAGGAATACTTTGAGAGGTAAATAATAAAAACTTTATATGCATTGCAACTTTCAGTAGGTACTAAGGGTCATATTATATGATTAACAGTTAAAATTCAGTAGTGGTGTGATTAATTTTGTTTCAATACATGTATTGTCCAATGCACTAGAAATAGTAAAAGAGGCTGAAATCATCATTTTTAACTAAATCAAACTAAATTGAAAGCTGGTCAAACCATTGTTAAAGTATGACCTATATTGGTTCACATCAGACCCCAAACAAAAGATTTATATAATTATATATATATTGTTTGCTTTTTAAAGGTGAAATGAAGACCATTCTTCTAGAATCCAAGGAATTAATTGAAAAGCGGCAAGAAGAAAACCTTCCAACAAAAAGGAATTGGGATGCAAGACAAACAAGTCTTAATGAAAGTTGGAAGGAGTCTCGTTCAACTATTTTCAAAACATTACTGATGAGTGCATTTGCAGTCCCTGACAATGTGAAATGCCAAAATTGTTTAGAGAAGGCGAGTGAAGTAAGATGCAAAGAGTGTGTAACTCGAGAATATCTGTGTCACATTTGTGACTGTAAAGTTCATGAACAATTAGTCAGGGAGCAAGTGTGATCCCGTGGGAATTTTAGGCGGCAAGCAAACCACCCATCTTATCGTGCTAAGAGGACCTCACAGAGCATGAAAAATTTTGGTGGCACTTCTGGAACCTGCACCGAGCACTTATATGAGCTTTTTAACAAACTGACCTTTATTCCGAGCATGAAAGCGAGGCTGTAATACAGAAATTACTATAAAGCTTGTTAGTTTCGGTAGAATTGCATGAAAATAACAGGGATTATGTAAATTGACCAGTGCGATCCAGCTATGCTATAATGTCGCCTTAGGATGGTCACGTGTCTAATATCACGAAAACGAGGCTCTTCAATAAATATGTGTAATGGCTCTAATAAAGTGGTCATTCGTATCAGAGTTTCGATTACTTTTGACCAATTGACACTTATATTACAATTTTACTTTTACGAGTGAATATAAATATAGGATACGGCCAGAGCAATGCGAATCCTTGTTGCATGAAAGCGAGGCCATGATTGCTTTCACGCCCTTTTACATCTGACACACGTAAGTAAAGGCAATGTCGGTAAACACAGTCTAGATCCTTCTTTGTTGTTTGAATCGTGTTCTTTGTGATATACATATCTCACTTTCAAGCATAAGTAAAAAAAAAAACTATACTCAGTACAATCGACATTACTCTGGTACCCTACGGCAGACAGAGCGTGTTCAATCTAAGTGTCACTTTCATCTATCTCGCACTCCTCGTCATCATCAGCTGCCACATCTACTTGGTTTTCACATTGATCATCACCATCAGAACAACCACAAAGGTCAGTGCAGTTGAGTTGGGCTTTGCGGCAGCTGCACCTGTTTGTAGAGCATCTACTCTTGGCACAGCCACATCGAACCAGCTCGATTACAGCCTCAGGTGCTGGAGGTAACGATGTCATGATTGGCCGCCATTTTTCTCCCTCTAACTTCCAGCCGCATTCTCCTGGTGAAGGAAGCTCTGGCTGAGGCACAATATCTAGGTTCCATACAAGTGCTTGGTAGTTAGCTCGCAAGACTGCCTGTCGAAGTGCCTCCTGTGAGGGGGGTAATCTTTCAGACTCTGCCTGCTTCTTTCGGAAGAGCAACCATCGTAACTCCTTAACACTTCTAATTGATGTTCCAGGAATGTACACCTGGCAAACCAACTTCTCGACGGCCTGAAGGGTGTCGGTTGTGGGCTGGGCGCTAGTACCAAGGTTTGTCAGGGCTGCAGTAATAGTATCTTCATCTGCTTCGATAAAGGCCTTCCACCATTTCGCTTTAGCCTTATTAGCGAAGCTTCCTGTGATGTCGGCACCGCTCAGCGCATGAAGGCCAGGTAGTGCTGCGATTCTTACACTTCCAAGATTCTGTACAATTGGCTGCAACTTTATCACTCGGTGTCGCTGTCCAGTTCCAGTAACAAAATTCACATCACGGCAAAGCTGTGGGTATCTCCTCAGGGCAAGGATAAAAACATCAGTGTCTGGCGAGTTGATATTGATCTCGGTTGCTCCATGGCTAGCAGCATCTGCTGCGTGAAGGATTATTTTAGTGTCCGCCTCTTCCTGAGAGCTTCGTAAGTGACTAACATCTCGGTGCGTTGCCTCACAGGTGCTTCCCCAGGCTACAACAAGGTTCTTCCCATTGTACTTGGCGTGTTCAAGTGCCTTTGCAGCTAAGTACTGTGTCAGCTCCATCTTCGTTTTCGTGTGGGACAGGAGACGTTTCATGGGTACTTTTGTGATATTTGTGGAATCTGTGATTCGGTACAACACAGGATTATCGTCGCCTTGTCTTCGAATGCGTGTCGCAGTCTTTAAGGAAAGAGGAATGTCGTATCTGTCAAAAACCAAATGCAGCTCTTCGCAAACACTGTGCTTTCGGTTAATTGTGTTAATAAAATGCTCAGCTAGAAGTGCGCAATTGGTTATAGCGGCTGGTTTATCGAGGGACTGTAGTTCAGCCATGCCATCTACAATGTCCACTTTATTCCGGATCACCGGCACTATTGCTGGTTCATTTGCCATGGTCGTCTGTACTTGCTTTTCAAGCAATGTCATCAGTGCACTCTTATTCGAGCAATATAGCATCGAGCCATCTGCAGCGAATAAGGCCCTCGGTACGACTCTGAATTCATACACCCCAATTGCCTCCTGCAGGTTAATCTCGGGCCGTGTCTGGCAAACCACCATCATCCGCGCGAATAGACTTCTATCTTCTTGCAACTCGACAATCTTGTTGTTTATGCTCACCTTGGTCTTCTTCCCCGTTGACTTCCACGTCAAAAGCTTGCGCTTTTTCATCGGTGACCACACATTTACTTTGCCTTCTTGGATTCGCTCTTTATGAAACTTGCTAAAAAGCTTCTCTCCTTCAGTGCTTTGTGAACAGAGATCGCGCTTGACTTCATCTGATACCACGACCTTTGTAACGAGGTTGAAGAGCTCATCACCTAACTCGGCGAAGGGATTGGTGTAACGTGTAATGGTTGACGTGAGTTTCACGATGTTCTTCTCTTCGCGTGATAACACGGGGGCGGTAAGGTTGTGGTGACGGTCTTGCACCTTGACAGACACTCCTGCCATATCTTTAGCTTGCTGTGCTAGTCGAGCAAGTTCGGGCGCGATCAAAAAAAACTTCGCACGAGCAGCTGGACTCTGGGTGATGCCAACTAAGCCTCCGCTCACTTTCATTGAACGGTTTATGTGCTCTAAACCATGGTCAGCACCGAGCCCGCAAAATGGTACCACAGCATTTTTGTTGACCACCCAGTTACCATCAAGCCATTCTTGGTAAATGTCAGGGCTACTGGTTTCCAGAGACTTCATTTCCGCTAGATACAATGGGATCATCCTAGCGTAGTTGAGGCGATCGTAGGCAAAAAAGTATTTGACGAATTTCTCAAGAGCTTGTATGTGAAGTTTCCAGTTGGCGGTGCGAACTGCTCGGGTGAACATTATCATTTCCAGGACCATGGTCATATACTGACGAAAAACCTTGAACATCGGATAAGAAGCTTGCTGTTCATCAAACTCGGACATCTTGTTCAGGATATCCATGTTCTCGATAGCATTTACCATACGTTTGTGTGCCACTTTTACCTCCTCTTTCTGCCTGTTCATACTGCACGTTTCCTCCAGCCGCTTTGCTAACTGGTCCAGCTCCTGTCTGCACTCACCTACAAAATAGCAAGTTTATGCAAGTTTATTTAAAGCTTAAAAGCTCCTATCGCGCGTTTGCAAGAGAGTTTGATCGTGGATTTTGAATAAAAAAAAACATTGTAAAAGAGTATCTGAAAACCCAACACTCATTTCGAATTTTATTCACTCTCGACGAAAGCAATCCTCTTTAGTTTTATATCTGCCTCCCATATGTTCGGGATACAGACACTTGACTGTATGGATTTAGATTTGAATACTTTCAGTCATGCGCTCTTTGTCGAATCGATCGGCCTCACTACAATACGTATCACATTAACCAAACCCAATAAAGGTGTATTTACCTGTGTGCTTACAAAGAAAGGCTTCCTGATACAAAATGAACAGGGCCTGCAGAGTAACAAGATGGGCTGTCTCAGCACGCTTGATGTGATTTCCTTCCAAGATTTGCTTCACGGTACTTGGGCTATACAAATCGGACTCGATCCAAGCCATGTCAATTCCACTGTTTTCTGTGAATGCGCCAATCGTTTTGAGCATTGCCATAACAATGTGAAGCTCTCCTGGGCGAAGAATAATTCCCTTAAGGTCATCGCGCGCCATTTGCAGCTTCTTGGCAGGCATGTAGAGCCCCAAGTCCAGAGAGATGACGGTCTTCCTTTCATTCCCTACGACCTATTAAGCAGAATGCTCGGTATCAATTTTGAAGGTAATGAAAATATATGTTGTTTTGTGATAAAAAGAGTTACAAGAAGTTGTTGGAGTAAACAATATTTCGGGGGGATTCCACCGTCCATCATCAGGCTTGTTACTAGCTGAAGTAACTCAAATTTACATAAATATTTGAGTTTTTGCATAATTTGTTAGTTCTTACAACAATAAATTCAGAGAATTATTGTGCTAGTTCATTAAGTTTTAGTAAAGTGTCTCCTTTCTACTGGTTGTAAGAAATCGTAAATCGTTGTTAACTTTAGCGAGTTTAGTACAATCTCGTTCGAGATCTCGAACAGTTTTGACTGTTTCTTGCCCTTACTTCAGTTTAATCAAAGTAAAATTACTTGCTCGGGCTAATGTAAGTTTTGTGATAAAAAAAATTACGATATGTAATGTTGTTTCTGCGATACTCATATATAATGCCGGTGGAACACGTCATTTTAAAATATCGTGTTAGAGAATGAGAGTTGATGACCATAAACCAACCTGAATGCTGATTCCTTGAGCTTGCTTGAAGACTGTTAGGAGGGTACTCCACTCATGAGCGGGAGCGGCGATCAGTGGCGGCGCCCCAACTCTTGTTACTGGCATTTCCTCCGATATGAGCGAATTATAGGCAGACCAAATAGGCACTTTGCTCTCACCAGGCTCCCACTCCTGGTTCTCCCTTTCGCCATCAGTAAACATCTCTCGGGATAGAGTGCGAGCCAGTAGCCAGGCATAATCTTGCGCGCTCAAGGTAATGGGTAATTCATTTTCAGAGGATAGGCCTACGCTGGAATATTTTGGGCATGGCGGGTTGGATGGCGGGTCTGGGCATTCTAGTAATGTGGTTATGGAAGCGGGAAGGTCTTTTACGGATCGTACTTGAACTGCTTCGTCAAGTCCCAAACTGCAATCGAGATTGGTGAGTTATTTTTTAAAACGGATCTTAGTACACACAGTTATCAGCCGTTAACCGTTAGCAGTATCAAAGTACTATTCGATTAGGTACACTAAGGAGGGACTTACCTTATCTGTGGCACCTCGTCGTTTTCAGCACACCGTTGGTAGATGGCCATTGAGGTTCCATGCAAGGTGTTCCGCCCATCGTACGTATCTTCGGCGAAGTCTACATTGTCGATGGCGAAGAATATGTGACGCCCTTTAACTATATCAGGTGGAAGGAAAAGCCCATTGTTTTTCTCCATTCGCTTTATTACTCCTGATTCTAATTCGGATTCTAGTCTTAAAAGTCTATTATATTCCACAGAAATACCAAACCCCCTGAGCATATTTACAAGTTCTTTGCTGCGAACGGACTGGTGAACAGCAAGACCAACTGCTAGTTGCAGTGGCATTTCACGGCTTGACTTGATTATTTCCGACTTCTTGTTTCCAATTTGGCGCTCAGTCAGACACATAGCCATTGTACTTTGTACAAGATTCATAGCTCGCTTGTGGATTTTCTCACACTTTTCGTTTGAAGATAAGGTAGTGTTAGGGCCATTTATTACCCATCTGAAGAAACAGTAAAGTTCTTCTGGGAAATGTTCTTTGGATAAAGTCTCTAACGATCCCTCAAAAATCCACCGTTTTGACTTATTAATCGCCTTTCTCAAGTGCAATGCTGCATCATACAATACTTTCATCTCGTCTCTCAAGTCATTTTCATCTTCCTCTATTAGCTGAACTGCTGCGTCTCGAGTTCCTTTAACTGTCACTCTTTCAGACTCGTTAACTCGCTTAGGTTTGTTGAACTCTACATCATTTATTTCACTTATCAGTATGTCCTTCAAGGATTTACGACTTACTGTCTTATCATCTACGCCATTTTCCTTAAGTATACTGTTATAAGCATCCTGCAATTCTGACATGAGAAGCACGTTCCCATTTCTGAGTGATACCTCTGTTGTTGTGAGAAACTCTATCCTTGCCGCAATTTCTGATGCAATGGATTTACTTGATGATTTCGCGGCTGTCGTGGATCGACGAAGAACAGTTGAAACATGATTAGACCAGCACTTCTTGTGATATTGTATATCGATAGCATGAGCATCTTGTGAGTCTACAGCAGTGGAAAGCTTGACTCGAAGCCTTTCGTTTCCAGAAATACCTATAGCTTCATGAAGTGATTTACCGGCACTTGTTGTGCTCACCTTTCTTAGTGTTTCTCGATAACCAGCAGGCTTGTCACAAAAAAAACAAACGTCCTTGCTGTATGGTGATGTTTGAGAACGTGTAAACTGGGGTGTTTTGGGATTTCTCTTTTTTGCCTCACTCGGACCAGATAGTTCCTTTTCATACCTCTCCCGTAACCGCTTTAACATTCCAGAATGTGTAGTTTCCTGGTAGCATGTTCGGTGCCATGTTGCTGCCTCTAAGTTGTGCTCACTGAGTTCCTTTAGGTTGTTGGCGATTTCAACATATTTAATTTCGCCATACCCGGCCCTAGCATTAACAGCATTAAACAGGATATCAATTGAACGAGGATTTTCTACAAGACTTTCTCCTTCTTTTTCTGTTTGACAGATCACACAATTACTAGTATTCATTTTCACGGAAAGACTCGCATCCTTGCAGCACTACATGGTCTGCAGTTCAAAATGGCGGACCTCTAATTTGATAAAGCAAACCGCTGACCTGTATAATGATGAAGAAAGCCGCTGGGCAAAGTAATGACTGCCAAAACGCCACAGATATATATACCCATCACAATCATATCACTCAGTCACTCAGAATTCCTATCACAAAAATATTTTAAACGTATTTACATTTTTTTACAATCACTTCATAGGACTCTACTGCTGTTTCTTTTAGGAAAAAGGTTAATTTGTAGAGATTTACTACCTGTTTGCTAGATCCTCCCTGGATGCTAAAGCTAATTAAAAACAAATCGTATTTCATTTTCATTTAATTAATTTTTGATAAAAGAAAACAAGGTGAAACTGCGAATATTAGCCCATCTATAGAGCTTACTGCACTAATATTTATTGGATAGCCTCGTTTTCATGATTTCTCTCACGTGACCATCCTAAGGTGAAATTTTAGCACAGCTAGATTGAACTCGTCGATATACATAATGCCTGCGAATTTCATGCAATTTCATTGGAATTTACGGACATTGTCGGTCATGTTGCATCACAGCCTCACTTTCATGCTGGGAATAATAGTCACTATTTTAAAAGGCTCATATAAGCGCTTGGTGCAAGTAGCAGAAGTGCCACCAAAGTTTTTCATGCTCTCTGAGGTCCACTGTACACAATAAAGTAGGTCGTTTGCTTGCCGCCTAAAATTCCCACGGGACTTGATTTTTCGACATTTGCTCCCTGACTAAATTGCCTTTTCATGATAGAGAGGCAATCATAAACGGTCACTTTGTTCCCATCCCAGCCACAACTGCAAGAAATAGCAAAGGAGTTGGTAAATATCTACACAAGTTTTCTGAAATCCAGTGTCTGCTATTTGTAAACTTATTTTACTGTATGCCTGGCTATCAAATCTAGTGAATAGAATGAAAAACTGATAATAATAATAATAATAAAAGTAATGATAATGATAATGATATATAATAGCAGGCCATGAAATAAAAATGTAAATAAGAAACTTTACTGCACTATCACAATTAATAATGTATATTAAATAAATAAATTAAAGTACATATAAAATCTAAGAATCTATTACATTAATTTAACCAATGCTTAGAAGAGAAAAAAGATCTACCTTTGCATAGCTTGAAGCAAATTATTGCTTCTCTAAAATGATTTCTAAGTGTTTCAAAGTGTCAGAAGCAAAATAATGGGCCAAAGCAATTAATGCTACACCTCTTAACACCTCTTAATAGATGTTACACTTTTCAATACGTCACATTTAAACTTGCAATAGTGATAGATATTCTTAATCTGAATAGCCAATCAGTGGATACAAAAAATACCATTCCTAATGTTATGATCATGGAGAAAACTGTAGGGAAGTGAGCTCTAAAATTATTTATTACATAGATATGAGTATTTTACTGTAAAATACGCCACTCATAGATCTCATACTAAACTACATCCGGGATACGAGTGACATATTTTCCATATCCTCACTAGTGAAGATATCGCTGACGTCCTTCCTTTTTTTTCCCGTCTATTTTGCCTATCTTTTTTCCATTTTTGAAACACTCATATCTATGTAATAAAAAGAAAGTTACACATTGGCTTGAACATATGAAGTTTATCTTTTCGTGGAAAAAAAAATTTCACTCGTTCGCTGCACTCACTCATGAAATATTTTTTCCACTCAAAAATAAATTTCATATGTTTGCTCCACCGTGTAATATCCTCTATATATTTCTCATTTCAGAACGGTATTTACCACTTTCAAACATTTGTTGTACGTCTTGTTTTGGGAACTGTAAAGCCTTGAATATATTATCCAGCAGCCATTGCATTGTTATAACTGCTAAAGGTGAGCATTGGAATTAATTTATTTCTATAGAAAATGAGTTTTTGTTTAAAACTTGATGAAATGCCACACACTGATAATCCACCTGTTCCCGAAGAACCTTTTGTCTGGTTCGCACACACCATCTGATCGTTTCGAGCATTGCTTCCTCTTCAAACCTGCCATCTGGCATAGCAAAGCATCCCTTCTACAGTACTCATACTCATTTCTATACAAAGCAGAGTCTGTCAATCAAGTTAGTACTTTGAACTACTTTAGGGAGAAATACAACCGAAAGAATGCTACCCGTTCTAAAGTTCTTGTCTCCTATGAAGGTAGTGTTGGGAAAGCTTATAAAGTAACTACGGCCCTGAACTTTTTTTGAGATGTCAGACCTTGACGACGTGCTCTCATCACATAAATTCCCAGAAAATATTGTAGGCGAGAGCTTAGAAAACAAGAAAAAGTACTTTGATGATGCTTTTGAAAAGTTCATTGATAAGTTCGTGCTACAGAAAGTAAATATCAGTGATTTCAATGATCGTGATGACTGTGTAAGGAATTATGCCACTTGTTTTATTTTCCTGGCTATCCTTGTAATGCAAATGAAGGACATTGCATCACAGGGAGATGGAAACAGAAATCTCATCAATCAAAAACTTTTGCAGTCAGTTTTCAAATCTATGGGTGCCTACAGCAAATATGCCATTGAGAGGTTTCTGGGTATTGCCCACACAGTGCTTGCTAACTCCACGCCTATTTGAACAGTTCAATGTTTTTTTATGTTAACTGGGTTGCATCTAGGTGATGAGGGGACTGAAATGTAAAACGATGTTTCGGCTAAAAGGCGAAATTGCAGGAATGACGTCACTGGATGACGTTAAAGAAGCTAATAACTGGCACCCGAATCGGATCAAAGTATTACGTTCCGTTTTACCGGTGCGCATCGCTATTTTTCTCATCAGTTTTCCTCCAATACAATATTTTCACCGAATGGCTGTGATCTGCCGAATTCTGTACATCCCTGGTCAGCTGTGACAAGGAGGTATCGCAACACTTGAGGTCGACCAAAGTATATGACAAAGAGAACATTGACAAAGAGATGAGACTTAATCTAGCTAGGGCTGATATGTTCCGTAATGGCAAGCGCCCCTTAAATTATAGTGCCGACCAACTTATGCTGTCCCCAAATTTCTTTTTTTGCCGGTATAGCTCTTATAGAGTACTGTGCTGAACACATTTGGAGTGAAACAAATGAACCAAAGCCTTCGAAGTGTTTGTATTTTTTTAAAAAAATAAATTTAGGCTTGTGACCTCTAGTCTCTTCACTTAAGGTCATTTTTTATAGTAAAGTGCCAAAGTAACTCGAAAAACGGATGGCGATGGAAAAACTTTTGCCAAGTTCTTCGAATGCGTTATTTACCTAGCAGGTCATTATTCAGAAAATTTCTTCAGACTGAAATTGAAAAGGATCTATTTTATTAGCATTGCGTAAACGCAGCAGAGACAGGCGCTCTCTTCTTGATCAAACCAGACAGAGGAGAGAGAGAGGGGGCAAGTCTGACGCCGACCTTACATCAAACCCCTGATGCTCCAGAGCCAAGAAAGATCCCTCTGGCCTCTCAAAGTGGCTAAGAAAACTTACCGACTCAACAAGGTCCAGAAGAATTTCCTGGCTTCTAAATTTAATATTGGCCAAGAAGGTGATCCTATAAAAAGGATGCAGAATTTGTTGCTCGGGAGATGCGAAAAGTTCGTTAGGAAAATGGAAAACGTCTTTCTACACGTCCGTCACTGCGAAGTTCCACTGAAGAGAGAACAACATATAACTAGGGAGATGGAATGGATCTCTGCAGTTAGTGCATCCAATCATTTGTGATCAATACAATGTTTGATAAAGATATATGTAGCGTTAGACGGCGTGGTTCCTCGGCAAATGGAGTAGTATGGTGGAGTTGTGTTTTCTTTATAAGGAGAGATATTAAAGGAATCGAATCGTTTTTTCGTGTTCTTTTACGAAGTTTATTTGTTCTGATAACCCTACAACTTTGGGCTTGGTAAATTGGAGTCATGAAGGGGAATTGTGTTGATTTCTGTGGAATGTTCTTTGAAGTAAAGAAAACAGAACGTTCTTTTCGCGTTCATTTGTGAGCTGTATTTATAATCTTTATCTCATCTAAATTTTTATATTTATATCAGCGACAGTTGCATGGTATTTATATTGATGTTCTTGAAAACTAGGGATCCAAGGATAATGCAAAGTTTCAAAAGAGAAACCTTCCACATGCATAATGAAAAAATTCGCGTGTTTGGTTCATTGGTAACCAATGCATGTTGAAGTTTCAATAACTGCCAAATTGAAATTAGTTTTCAGACATATACCAGTATTTAAGAACAATTAGAGAAATACATCGTTTAAAATCTTTATTTCCCCATTTAACGTTTGGGCCACTAACTTCATAATAAAGGCAAAAGTGTTTTTTAAAATTTCTTATTTAATTTAGTACGATGAGCATTTATTTAAGTGAGGCAACTTCTTAATTTACAGAAACCGTTAATGCAGAAACCCTCCAAGCTTTACTGCGAATGAGCATTGTGATTATTGTGTGAAGACTGTAGTGTTATGCTCTGTTTGCACACGGCACGCTGGTGATCTTTGCCCCAGTTCAAAGCATCTTTAGCTTCATTGACTAGAAGTTGACAAGTCGCTTTTATAAAAATAGGCCCTTTGCAACTAGAGGTCACATCCTTAGATACGCGTTAGCAACGTCGAATTGGAGAGCAAGCTTTCCACTAACCACAAATTTGAGTCTCTCGAGCGTCACGCGTATCTGTATTTGAAAGTCAATTAATCTGTATTCGAAAGTCAATTATTCTGTATTCAACCGTTAAATATCTTTCCATCTCTCTAAATCTTGTAAGATTAGCATATAGATATACTTTTAAGCATATCTTCAAATCGGGAAGGCAGATTTTGTGTTCGGATCCCGACGAGTACCAGGTCACTCCACGAGTTACAAACATGGCTTCCCCTTCAGGTATGTATAACAAAACTCACCTTCTTGTTGCCCTTTTTTTTTCTTTTTTCTGACTATTAAAAAAAACTAATATAAAAGAAAATGCTGCTATTTACAATTCTCGGAAATTTGGGAGTTGTGTACCATCCAAAAACTACATAATTTTGATTGCTTATTCCGTTTAAATTTATGTTGTTTGAACTCGACCAAGAGTTGTTTTCATTGTTGTAGATATCGATATGGACGAGTCTGTCGGAGAATCCACTACAAGCAAAAAAAAGTCTGCATACCATTGCTGTGTTCTGCAATGTAATGGCAATTCAAGATATCACGAAGAACTGCGTTTTCGTCACATTTCCAGTCCTGCCAAGGAAGAAATGCTAAGGAAGGAATGGCTCGAAGAAACAAACGTCCTTAATTTGGTATTTTTGATGTTTATCAAAATAGTTAATTTATACCACACCCCCCAGAGTTTCCCTGGAGTTTCTGGAAAGTTTCTTTGAGCTGTCACAGCTTATATAATTGTGTTTGTGGCCTGCGCGCTCATTATTTATCTAGTTTAGAAAAAACATTGAACCTCCGCGAATCGTTTTCCCTTTAAATGGCGACTCAATATACGCGTAGCCGTCCCAAAGCATCTCTTGTCGAGGACATCGAAAATCTTTTAACCCTCATTCTACACGAAAAACCTGAGGCTAGAGCATCAGCAGCCGAAATAAAGTCATCTAATAAAGAAACGGCGCGAGTGACACCGCAAATCGAAAACTTTGTATCCGTGGAACAGCTAATAAAGCTGGAAACACTCAAGTACCAAAACCTAAAGTTGCAGCTTGAAATCTCACGCACCCAAGTTGAAATGGTGAATTTGACAGCCAGCGCATCAGATTCTAAATCGGCTGCAGCGCCGCCAGAGTTTAGAAGCTATGTTGACATCCACGCCCCAACAAGTCGCTGCACGTTTTGCATCAGATTTACCAACCTTGGTTTCCTTGCGAGCCAGGAAGAAAACGGGAATCCTTTTACAAAACAACTACCTGTTTTCTTCTTAAGGTACGGTCGAGTACGACAAATTAGAAATCGCGGAATTTGTTTGTGTTTTCATCGAGTTGATCAAGGACCAGCCAGAGCAGCACAAAGCACCACTTTTCGATTATTTGAAGTTGTTGATGGAGCGTGCTATCACTTATTCCTGGACCAGCGTGGGAAATTTGCACCTTTCCTTCAACAACGCCGTGGAACAAGGTCGACTTAGCCTGGCTAATCTAGAATCAGTTCAACAGCGAGCGCAAACATTTTTCACCCATGCCGACTTACGGTCAAACAACTTGCAAGGCTGCAACAACCAATCATGCAGAAAATCCAAGTAGACTTATTACAAAGACTGGAATTACTACGGGAAATGTCATTGCTTTCCTTCTGAGGCAAATTACAAAGCAACTCATTGCTGTAAAGTCTGCGACACAAATGACCACGCCATGTTAATGTGTGCCAAGTGAAAATATCCTATACCTAATTCAGCTAGCCAAGCCCCAAGTACAAGCTCTGTCCCAGAAAAACAATGATTATATTCGCAATCTTTAGTTGTCCTTGCTGACCTAGTGCGGCAGCAACATTTGCCCAACTTTCAAGGGACGAAGGTAAGGTTAAATCGCATTTCATTTTTTCCAATCGGGAAGTGTATTTACAAAATTATAAGGACAAAATCATCGTGGAATTTTTAAGATACGGATAGCCAATCAATACA
Organism: Zoanthus solanderi; assembly: GCA_024336925.2. NCBI lineage: Eukaryota > Metazoa > Cnidaria > Anthozoa > Zoantharia > Zoanthidae > Zoanthus > Zoanthus solanderi. The sequence continues at coordinate 18,674 of JANCMA020409266.1, forward strand.
CCGAATGCAAATATGGCGGATCACCGGGCCGAGTTGCGCGAAGTCGAGGCTAGTTAGGCCAAGGCTTTTCCCAGTTGTTTTGGTAGTCATGCACGAATGGCTGCACTTGTGCAAACTGAAGACGATATCCCGGGAGCTTCTCTAGCTGGAAGAAAGCCCCAGGCATTAAAATGCGAAGAACTTCGATTTTGGCTGAAATGTAGAGGCGATTCGTTGAAGGGGTTGAAAACAAAGGCAGCGCTAGTGAAGAGGTAACAGCGATCGATTTTTACTGTCGGTCCAGTCATCAGAGGCGTGGGTCAACCAATAACAATAGTTTTTAAAACCAGCCACTTGATAATTATATAGTTTCTGTATATTTCAGATTATTTTGATGATTTTCATTTTCTGTGCTTTGTTCCTGTGTATTTTGCTCTAAATTAACATCACCTGTAAGTGTTATCGGAATTCTATTCAAAATCCGCGGTTTTCCCCTGACCCTGTTTTAGACCGAAACATTGATATCAAATTTTTGTTTCCTCATATAATTTAGAAAATCAATGAAAGTTTTATTTCATTAGCTGTTAGCAGCAAAATCTTTGTCTTTCTCAATAATTAATGCCGACTTAAACGGCGGCAAGTCCGATTGAAATATCGTCAGTGTAAAACCCATTGCTTTTCACTTTAAATTGCCACGGAAACAAGCATTTACTAACATAGCCAAAAATACTTTGCCATCCTTTCTTAAATGGTATAGAAAGCTGCACTTGAATGTAGCACGGCTTGGTTTTAAAACTATATTAATTTGTTTAAATTCTTTTGGCCAGAAAACGTAAACAACTCAGGTGCTTGTAGATTTCGTCTGCTTTTTTATACCACAAAGGAAACGAACTGTCTCGTGCTTGTTTTCAGCAATTAAAAGCTAATTAGTTTTTTTAAAATACATTTTTCATTTTTTCTCTCTTTTTTTGCTTTTACTGAAGGGTTGAAGAGTATATCAAAACTGGCCGAGACCAAAATATAGTTGATCCTGATCCTCACAATGTTTATACAAAGCGCAAAGAACATCGAACGGCGGCGAGTGAAGAGAGCAGTTCAAGTGTTGTTAATACACCACAACTGAACTACCCTGCGGATGGCTGGTCTGGTGATATAAAACGAATGCCTTTCTTTACGCGTGCTGAGATGAATAATCACATCGCAAAGTCAGGGAAAAACATCGATTCAAGCAAAAGTCACTCAATACCGACTGGTATGCGAAAAGCTACAACGTTTTTGAACGACGAATATTTAAAGAGCTTGTCAGCAGCAAGCGATAATACTTATTTTTATTTCCGCTGTAAATGCCATCACAGCTTTAGAAAAAATGATCCTCCCCACAACTTAAAAGTGGCACTGTGCATTTTCAGTGGAGAGGTAAAGAATGCCTTTTGCTCTTGTGTTGCTGGCCAGGTGGGGTTTTGCAACCATATTTTGGCTCTTTTGTTAAAATTATGCAAGTTTTCATTGTACGAGTGTAAAAGTGTTACTGACCTTGAAAACGAAGATGATATGCAGCCAAAACGGAGCTGCACATCAACTCTGCAGCAGTGGCATCGCAAGGGAAGGGGAGACTCTGTAACTCCACAACCAGTGATGGAAGTGTTGGTGATCAAAACAAGTTCAGAGTTAGACGAACCATCATCATCCAAAGACCCTGGTGTGAAATGTCTTTTATATGAGGCCCGAAATAGCCTGAAAGGTCAGCAGCAAGCTGAATCAAAATTGTTGGAAGGATTAAGAGAGCTTAACCCTAAAACTGCTTTATCACAAATTATGACTGCGAGAACTGAGTCAACTACACTTGTTCCGACAAAATTTGGAAAAAGCCCTCAAGGATCCTTTGCCAGTTACCAATTGTCCATGACTGAAGATAACTTTAAAGTGTTTTGTGACATTTCATCTGTCAATAGGTCAGATTCAGACAATCATGTTAAAGATTTTCAGTTAACTGCTTTTCCCAGATTTCCCCTCAGGACTTCACACGAACAGTTTCAAATACCGAATGAGATTTCTGGAGATGAGAGATGCTTACTAGAAAAAGTGCAAGTCGATGTTGATAAGCTAAATGAAATTGAAAGAAAAACACGGGATCAGTCAAATTGCCAAAAATGGAAGGATGAAAGAAAATTTAGGTTCACTGCTTCAAATTTTGAACGAAACCATGAGACCCTAGTAAAAAATCTACTTAACCCAAAACCGTTTTCTTCAAGGTATATACAAATCATGGTATCAAATATGAGCCTGTAGCCCTTTATTTATTTTTATTTTATTTATTTATTTATTTATTTACCCACGGAAAATCTCATCAGTTATAGAAATATAAAATAATTCTAAAAGATAAA
>JANCMA020409267.1:0-11130 GCA_024336925.2 Zoanthus solanderi
TTAGAGCAAAGGCAGCACCTTCTCCTCAATTATTTTAAGACCCTGAGTGTTGGTCCGGCCGGGAATCGAACCCGAGCGTCCTGCACAATAGACTGGCACCTTACCAACTAGGCTAACCAGACGGCGGTCATGTACACAACTCTTTTTTAGCACTATTTACTTTCATCAAGTGATAAGTATTCAAAGTACACTTAGATTTATTAAGAAGACTAAACTACAAAGAACAAAAATCAACAGCCTTCATGCACATATTATTCAAAGAATAAAAGATGTAGCGAGCAATTATAAATGTACCTAAAGATGATGACAGTGAAAACGACAGCGATGATCGATCACGCTTAAATGAAATTGAAGATGATGACAATGAGGGCAATGATGAGAGCAATAAAAATGGTGATGAAAACTACGATGATTGCGATGATAATTTTTTTAAAGACAGTGGTAAAGATGACACTGATGATTATGATGATGAGGATGTGTGGTGATCTATAGGTACTGACTATGGTTTCATACAACTGGTAGTACTTGTCGTTAAATTTCACAATTTATTTCTCCTTTATAACATGTCTTTTTCTTAAACTATTCCAGATATGAGAAGATTGTATTTCATGATATTACTTACATCACTTGTAGAAACGTAGCAATGATATCGCCCTTCTGTTTGCTCTGCCAATTCCTTCAAGAAAACCTAAAAAACAATAATTGGTGTTTAAACTCAAAATTATAATATTAATAATAATAATAATAAAATATTAATGAGGATTTTTGAGCACTTATTATTTTAACGTGCGAGAAGCAATAAACTGATGACGTATGTACGTATGCGAAAGTTTTAGTATTTTACAGTTTTACTTTACAGAGAAACGGACTCACTCGAGCCAACTTTTAATATTTCATCAATCCATAAAAATGCTACTGAAGGACAATTTCCTTCTAAAGATTAAACAAAAGTAGCCGCAGGAAAAGATTTGCAAACACAGTTTATGTACATGGTGTTTTTTTTTAATTTGTTCGGGCTATAGTAATTCTAAGAATCAGAATGATAGTTCTTGGTGACTGAAGTTTCAACTAAGTGTGTGACTGTCATCATCAGAGTCAAATGAGATTAAATAAGCATTAAACCTAAGCAATCAGCGATAATGCACCACAGTTTAAACTTGAAACCACTAATATGGGCATACTGACGACGCCGAAAAGGGACGAGACAGCTGCCCACTTAGTGGCACCAAACATTCAGGCTCACAATTAAATATTTATTGCAAATTTAATTGGTAAAGATTGCTACCAATGTGGCCTTAGTTCCAATTATTAGTGGCTTCAAGTTAGCTACTAACACACATATGTTATCTATACTTGATTCTTATCACTCCATCCATATCTAACAAGCACTATGCTTTCATTGATAAAATTTAAAGTGATTTTAGAGTTTACTTTATGAAATGTAAGAGCTAGTGAGATAATATATGTTTTACTAGTTAATACTTAAACTCCTATGGCTTTTGCATACAGTATCTGACTTTTTTCTTACAATGTAGCTTACAAGGACACAGTTCAAAAGAATCATCGTTGGACTTCCAAATGGAAAGTAATCAAGTAATTTAGCAGCATTAAATTATGATTGGATATGGAAGTACAAACAATACAGCATTGGAATCTACGTATTTTAATTTATTTGTTCTGAATTTTTTCACTTACATTTGTTGCTGATGCACTGCAATCGTAAGCCACTGTATGGAGCGGTGTTTTTCGACCTGCAAGGGATTCTTTAACGTACTCAGAGATCAACTTGGGATTCTGATCAGGGCTAACGATGAATGAAATGAAGAGACCATTACATTGCACAATAACAAAAAAATATATAGGTGCACCACAATAAGCAAAACTGAAGGATTGACAATATAATATGAACAAACGCAAATCACATAAGCACGAACCAAAGACAAGACCACAAAAGCAAAACATCCCACATTATTTCTGCACTATAATGTCCCACGTGTTTTTCATGTTTATCAAAACAAACATGAAATCAGCACAAAATGGATGCTTGGTAAATATAAGTTTGTTTCTAAATTTTTAGCCGCATTTATTTTCTCTCTATGTAGGTTTAACGCTTTAATTAAATGCAGTTATTGCATCTTCATGGCTTGCTTAAAAAAATGTTTGACAAATATACACAATGTGTAATTCTGACAAAAAAAAACTTTTATTTAACGTCAATTGCAAAGGAAGTAGTCGCCCATTCTTCCTGGCATGAAAGTCCAATTTGCAGATTAAGGAAAATCATATTACTCAGAACAAACCCTCAGATTGAGATTGACAAAATTTACTGTTAGCACACGTGCGGAGACCAAAACTTGCTTCTGGGTCATAGAAGTGGGAGGCATGGATGATGACAACTAAACCAACCTGATCCCACAAAAAAAGATTGACAGAAATAATTTATGAAACTGAAGTTTTAATCGTTAACCTTTTCAGAACACAAGCACAAGGCGACCCTGGCAACAATTCTGTTCTGAAACTTCGCTTAACTTGAACCCCATTTGAAAAAACCTGATTTGTTCTTTCACACTATAAACATAACTATTGACCAGTTCTTACTAGTAAGCAAAAAATGCAGGAATTGATACTTTTAGCATAAACTCAGCTAAGCCTTAAAAATAATGGTACTCAACCTACCTGCTTCCAAGTACGAGAACAATAGAATCAATTGCTCTCCTTTTCATAACCTGCTTCAAAGCAGCAAGAACATTACATCCTCCAGAGGGCCTCAAGCCATTAACCCACCATCTTGACTCCTCCATACTGTAAGCAAAACATTAACAAATGATTTACAAAAGACAAATTCTGCCTTTTTGTGTTTACAACAAAATCGCTCGGCTTAGATCTTCCTCATAAGGGTAAGTGTAAAACTCTGGAGCTCAATCCAATTTTTATTTTAAAAACTTAATATTTTATAAGAATGAGAAAAACTATTTTGGAAAACAAGAGGGCATCACAGATTTCCATTTAACAATATTCATTTCATTAGTCCGCGTCTAGCTGAACTAGTCTTGCATTGACGGAACCCATCATGACAACGATCAGGCCTGGAGATTTCAGAAATTTCGAAAACCAGTTTTTGGTTCCATGTGTCTGATTCATGGGAAAGTGTCGGAAACCACTTTTTGCTTCCGTAAATTTTGATCATGGGAACTTTTTTTACAAAGACTACAAAAATGGGGAATTTTATAATAAATACATTTCTTGTAAGCAAACATTACGTATTTTGACTACTTGTATCAAAACTGATAGCTTATTAGTTATCACATGGTATAATTATTTAAATAGCTACAGTATCTGAACTCCATTCTTCTGTTGGTCATACTTGATGTGTTAACACTTTGCAATAGCCATTGTTGCATGTATTTTTTACAAATTTATACAACTGATTCTGTTCATATCGCCATTGGAAACCATTTTTTTTGGTTCCGTCATTTGCTAGCACGGAACCAATTGCAACATGCTGTTTCAATATCAATATCTATTATGACTCACGAGAGCTACTATCAGGAGCGACTACCATACGTGTGTATATCGGTAAACAAGCTTTTAATAATCAACAATTACTAATTAAATGAACTATGGTTTACGGTGATACGAGTTGTTGCCGGACCCAGCGTTCTAACTCTTTTATTTCATTCAATAGTAGATATGTAGAAATGTAAATAGTAGATAAGGATATATTTTTATTGTTATAATAGTCTTAATTATATATTTATTGTATTTTTAGCCCTTTAATTCAGTTAATTCTGCAGTGTGACAAATAAACGGTATTTATGTTTATTTTGTCTGACACTGATCATGAAGTGTTTTGGATGTTAGGTGAAATGTTGGGACTGTCTAACATGTTCATATATGACAATACACAAAACTGGCCAATATTTGGTCAGAAAAATGTTTGGTGGATGTTGGATGAAATGTCGGGACCGTTTGACATGTTCATCCGACAATACACAAAACTTGCCAACATTTGGTCTGACAAATTAAATGTTTGGTGGATATACGATGTTGGGTGAAAAGTTGGGACTATTTGACAGGGCTTAAGAATGGTTCCCACTTTGATGTACAATAATTGTGTTTGACGAATGAGAATGCAATCCTAATTTCATGCTGTGAGTTGGATGTCCTGTGGCTGCTATGCAGAAGATTTTGACATTCCTCTAAGGAAACCAAAATGGCCCCCTCACATGATGTTTCGCAGGCGGCATGTCTCGGTCAGAAAACTGGTACAAAGTTATGACGTTTAGTTGATGTGCTGACATGTGGCATATGTGCTTCGCTCATGTGCTTCGGTTTGCTATTAGTTCGCTTGGTTCCCTTGGTTCATGTGGATAGTTCAAGTGTTGATATGTTTTTCACATGTTTTATCGAAATCTGATGGAACTGTGCACAACTACTTCTTGTGTATGGAAAACATTGAATCAATTGAGGTGCTATTGGTAGCAGAGTACACTGTGAACTCGATTGAGGTTTGATAAAAGATGAATCACCAAATTCAAAAGGAGTGTCTATTTTTCTCTTCAATGACAAAAAATCCTTTTAACAACTAGTAAACTGAATAATCTCTATAATCACACACGAGGCCCTAACTCGAACCCAGACCTTCTGTGAGCGCGCTAGAAATGCCTGGGTAAACAAAGCTGCACTCCTACACAAGCACTTTTAATCTCTGATTACTTCTAGTTATAATTCAGACTAAATTTTGAAATAGTTTGGATATAATGCATGTTAAAGTGTTAAAGTTCAAGTTTATTCAGGATAATTCGATTACAGATTAATTGCAACTGTCATTGTCCTGCAAATAGCTGAGGCTAATCTAGGCAGGACAATGATTTAGATTTGAAATAAAATTATTATATGCTCCTGTGGATGTGTCATGTGAAAAGGGGTACCAGAGTAAATACTACAGCTGTACTTCTGGAGTTGCTGAACCTATAACCCTTAGATAGTGTTCTCAGATGTAACAGGCTACGATGGTTTGGGCATGTGAAACCATATGACTCGTGGGTCAACACCTCTCTGGAAGTACAGGGGTCAAAGAGTCGTGGACGACCTAGCTAGGAAGACTTGGAAGGAGTCAATTGTTGATGACTTAAAGAGACTGAACTTGACTGAAGATATGGCTGGTGACTGTGTAAAGTGGAGATCTTTGCTGAAAGCTGCAAGTCAATCACACGTTTGACTTGTCCGATGACTATAAATGGATAGTAGTGGTAGTAGTAGTAAATTGCCTCTACAATTATACTAAGTAATAGGTTATAAGTGTTTTGATTAGTTTACAAGTGTGTTTTCATAGCCCTATGAATACGAAAATGATGTGAGCAATGTGATTGGCTGTCTCCAAGTTGTGTAAAATTTACAGTTCCCTCAAAGAAATTAAAATGTTCTGATGTTCTTTGTATATTGTCTTTGAAAAATATAATTATTTTATAAAAGAAAAAAAAATGTTTTCTGTGCATTCATAGCCTGGTGAAAACCAAGGCAAATGTTTGGGAGAATTCGAGAGTAGATCAATGAAAACTCGATACACAGTCAAAGGTTTTCACCTGTTTGAGAATTCTCTCAAACATTTACCTCAGATTTCACTGGGCTATGAAGGCACTGAGAATATGTTTTATATCTTAATTAATAAATATTATGCACCAGTCAGGTAATCCTGACCCCACCCCCTCCCCCCAATTCCTCTCCAACTTGTGATATAGGTGGGGATTGGTTTTGAACCATATACAAAATTTGACAATTTCCCCACCATCTTGAGCCATATTTTTTGGCAAAAATAAAAAAATCCCCTACAAAAGATATTTTCTTTCCAAATATTCATTAAACTGGATAACAGCTTTTATTTTTGTTGATTTTTTTCTGTAACGTAAATTCATACAGTCCTGAAAAACATTCTGGTTTACTGTTCATATGTAACATCACCTTTTATACAGAATTCTCCAATGCATGGGTGGCGGAAGCAAAAAATTATAGGGGGGTGCACAATAAAAATTTTAAAAGTTTGTTATTACCCCATCCCCATCGCCCTCCCTTTCCTTCATTATAAGTCGAAAACTAACTTTGGCCACCCCAAAAGACAAACAAATAGTGAAAATTTTTTATAAGTTTGATGAACCCTGTGTTATTTATGTCATTGAGTACATAAAATCTTAAATATCTAGTCAAAAATTGCTGTTGTTAGCTAAATAATATTATTAGGGGGCCTGCCCTCCCAACCAAATTATTGGGGAGGCAGTACCCCTCCAGCCCCCCTAGTTCTGCCGCCCATGCAATGTAAAATTTTTACTCTTAGTAGGACTAGTAAAAAGCGATTTCTTTTTCACTCACACAACCATTTTGATTAGTGCATGTGATATACCAAGAACTCTTTGCAGCCCAGGACCACTCTATCCAACCCCTCCCTACCAAATGCCATATGTCATGGGACAAAAATTAAAATGCTTGAATTATCACAAGCTAATAAGCCAATCAAAATGCAGAAGTTTCCATGACAACAATGGAGGAATGAATTGTCCGTGCATGCCGATTTTTCGTGCAACGCCATTTGTGTGTTGACTTTTGGTGAGATGTTACGCGGGAACAACTTCTCGCACAACATTTATTTTAGTACTCAGTCCACACTCTGCCAGCATGTAAACAAATAAATGGCATTGAATTGTGCTCCTATCCAAGTATCGAAGGAAAAATGTTTGGACGAGGAATTGGTTAAAAGAAGGAGACAGGAGAGGGGAGTCTAACTATACGCCTTGAATTTTCTCTGTGACTGCTTTCTGAATATGAGCATTTAGTTCTTTTTCCGAAATATCTGAAAAGCGGGAACAGATGCCATATTGAACTATTTACATCCCGTAACACTGTCTGTCTCCTGATAGGTAGCAAATACAATAGCCAATCAGATTACGGTATTTGCGGTAGATAGTGTCTAGATTTCTACTTAAGAATTGTATAAAATCATCAAGAATGGAACTAATCAAACTTATTTTAAATGATAAAAGGGACACTATTGATCAACTGTAGCGGGGCTTTGCTAAAAGCCCTGGTATATTTTTTGTTAATATTTTCAGTTACCCTTCTATACTGGGTTTCGTAATAAATTATTACGCCTCCTTTTTACTTTTTTATTTCAGATTTCCACAAAAATATTTTTAATTTATCGTTGCAAACTTGCAGCCAGATGACAGGAAAACATCAAAGAATGTTGGGATCAGCAGTTATTTTCTGGTTTTGTGCATTTGTAATTGTCGGAGCAACTGAAGGATCCCGTAAGTTTTTTTTTCTTTGAATATAATTGAAAAGGTAAAAGTTGTAACATTCGAGATAAAACTTTGTTATCATTCAAAATTATTTTTTTATATGTAACTACAACTTTTTGGGATCTGTGTAGATAATAGCCGGAAGACAGGAAAATTATCCAGTTGTGAGCGTGTTTTTCCTGCCTGTAAAACTGAGTAGCTATCTGAAAAATGAAATACTCTCTGCTCCGGTCACTAGCTAATTTTTATAAACTTCCGACAACCAATACGCCACAAATCGTATATTTTCTGGTATTTTTATTTGATCTGAAAATAGAGTAATATCTAAGAGAAATCCGATCTGATACTATTAGCTTTAAGCAAAAAATCAAACACTGACTCAAATAAACCAAATCTATAAATTGAACATTTTCTTACTTCTGTGGCGGGTTTCCCAGTTTCCTGGTGAGCAGTTTTCATAAGTTAGCAATAGCTTTCAAATCATCTGATCTGCGCTTTTTCCTTACTCATATTACTAAGTTCTTTTTTAAACAATAACTGTCAATCAAAATGTCACGAATAACGCTTATGTAAATGATCAAAACTTAAGCATAGTTAATACTTTAAATATTAGGTTTTACTCAAAACACTCTCTCTCTCCATATACCCACCTTATTTTTAATGATATCCACATTTCCGCCTTTCAAAACAAGTTTATCTGCACCCCTGGGAATGTGTTTTTAATACCTATTTCTTGATCCATGTCTTTAGAAATAAATAACAAAATGTCTTAACTCATGACTAAGAGAGATGTCACGATCTAACAAGATTGTTACTTGTTGATGTCACAATGCCAAAAGGCTATGTTCCATTCTTTTTAGATAGATACTTTATTGAATTTTAAAAACTTTACAGCCATACAGCTGAATTGTGTTAAAACTTTACAAAGCGGATATGATTATGATAAAAGTAAAAAGTTCAGTAAAAAACAAAGCAAAAAGTTAAAAATATTTACAATTTCTAATAATGAATGAGTTTTTAAAACGATCAAAAAAGGTCAAAAATTGTAAAAAAAAAAAGATAAAAAGTTACAAATATTTACAATTACTAATGATAAACGAGTTCTTAAAACAATCAGTTTTCGCCCTTGGGAAACAGTATTTCCGTTAACGTTGGCGCCTTAGATTGTATTGGCAACTTGACTACAGTCCGAAAAGTCAGTTTTTTAAAAACAAGTTTTCAATTCACTACGAAGTAAAATTTAACTACTTGTAAAACTGTATTAGAAACTGTTCGAATCTGGAATTCTTTTTGACGAACTTAAAGCCTTTTGTGAAAATTATTTTTAGACAGATATAGCTCTGTACAAATGAAAATAAATAATGTCTCTACTTGATAGCTTTGCTAAAGATTCCAGCGATAAACAGAATGCGAACATTTGACTTGACGTTGTGACGTCAGAGGCAACTGTTCTGAGCCCGCGAAAAAATATGCAACATGGTGCCCAAAATACAGATTAGCACATCGCCAAACATATATTTACACTTCAACACATCAAGAAATAGCACAAAACGTTTTTCTGCAGTTTCTGTTTGTGTCAGAGGATACAAGCAACAAGTCCTTAAATAGTCAGTGGTTATTTAAACGTTATGATGATTACACAGAGCTTAACTCCATTTAACGACTTTTAAACTGGTTTTAGGTAAATTTTTTAATTGAATCCATGTAAGCCTTTGTTTTCTTGAACAAAATGAAGGAGAATTTTCTGAATCCGTGTAGTGACAGAGTGGAAGAAAGGTCTAACTAAGTATTTTGTGTCTGAAATCTTTTTCAGTGCCAGCTCCCAGTAATGTGACACAAATTGCTATCGAGAGTTTCAGTTTTACTATAAAGTGGGACAAAATTACAGGCAGTGCTGCCAGTGTTCTGATTGGGTATCGCGTTCGTTATTACCTTAGCAGCAATTCTTCATTTTTGCAAACGAACTCAACCGGAAACACTTCAGACGAAATCAAAATAGACAGTCTTCGTCCGTATTCAAACTATACCATAGAGGTCAGCGGTTATACAAGTTCAGGAAATGGGAATTGGAGTGCTCCTCTCACTGTAAGAACTAAGGAAGCAGGTATAGTTGCTGCTGGAAAAATGAACTAAAGTAGAAGTTATTTTACAAAGTGCATCTTCCTTTTTTCATATTGATCCTATTGATGTGAATAGTTAATTTGTATTACTCCTTTTCAGTTTGCCTTGATTAACCCTTGAACGTGCAAGGGGTGGAGGTTAAACGAACCCCCATCGTTTTTTAACTATGTTGTTCCAAATTGTTTCAATGTTCCCCACAACATGTTCAATACTTGTTCTTAACGATTAAACCCCTTTTTAACTTAACAGAGTTTTTTTACAGCTTTTAGAAGCGAAAAGAGTTTCAATAAAAACAGAAAAAGTTATATTTTTAAAATATATTTTTTTTGTATTTATGAAAACAATATCATAAAAATTAATAAAAAAATTTATAATACACAAAATACCAAGAACTTAAACAAAAAAGTTGGAAACTTAAGTATTCAAAATTTTCAATTTTTTACAGAATGCATTGTTACTGTTACCATGGAAGTTAACCAACCGATACATGATATTTAGTTTTGAAAAATGCACTAGCCGACCTTTGTGCCTGTAAATTTTAATTGCCAACACTCCATGGAAAAAAAAATGTTAGATGGTACGGGATCCAAATTACCACCTTTTGGGTGAACTTGTTTAAGATAAATACCTTGAATGTCTGAGGGTTAAGATAGATACATTTCTATCAATCCGTTAAGATTATTCAACGTCGTTTCAGCAAAGTGGCCAGGGTGCTGGTCTTGACTTTGGTTGTTCTGGGATTGATATTCCACTCTGAGTACTGATTAGCACGCATGTGCTATCTGTATTGGATGATTATCATTTGAGCCAAAAAGCATCAAGGGGGAAGGGAGTGTCGAACGCCCCCCCCCCCCTCCCTCGATTTTGTGGCCTCAGATCTGAACGCCTTGACCAATTGTCAAAAGCTTTGGCACAACTGAACATTCCTTTATAATGAATAAATTTTTTGACGTAAAAATGCATTATGCATTGCTGATGTCGTTACAGTAAGTCACGAAAGTTGGATTTTAATAAAACTCGTCTAGAAATTTTTCAGAAATTGAAAAATAATCATTACTTTTCATTTTCTTTCCAGTATTTTGCATTTTTATCACACAAAACAGTATTTCCTATACATTTCTTATAATAACTTTCAATTTTAGACAAAATCTCAAAAATCGAAAAGTAATCTAAGATGGCGGCCATCATCATTTTATAAGCCTTAGTTACCATGGTAATAAAATAATTGTCACGTGATTAGTATTAAATGAAAGTTCGAGGTCCAGTTAACATTCATACCAAATCTCAGGTTAAAGTTATTCTTGTTGGCTCTTCATGCGGGCCCCAGCCGTACTTTATCAGTCAGCAAACTTTATTTCGGGTAGCTCTTTACCTTGGTTCATGGTCTCACACTCTCCTGTTCTTGTGTATCCCGATCCAGACCGACTTCCTTGCGATTTTTACCGCAGACCACCTTGCTGTCGATCTGGATTCTTAAATAAACAACCTTTGTCTGGAGAGTCAGTTGGTTAGGTGCCAGTCTACCGTGCGAGAGGCGCGGGTTCGATTCCCGACCAGACCAACACTCATGTTAAGGCCCGTTTAAACGGATGCAACATCACTCAACATTGTTGGAAGCAACATGTTGGGAAATGTTGGATAATGTTGGAAGCACTAGTGTTCAAACGAAGCCAACACCATGCGACATGTTAGATCGTTACCAGGACCCACGTATTAG
>JANCMA020409373.1:0-11128 GCA_024336925.2 Zoanthus solanderi
CTCGTTATATTGGTGAAACTGTTCGCCATTTTTCTACGCGTATCAATGAGCACCTTTTTTCGGATAAGTCATCACACATATTCAAACATTTAGCTTCTTCTTCGCTTCCAAATGTAAGGAAGTTGCGTCATCTGACTGTTTTTTAAAATATATTAGATTCGGCTGTCACTGGTTATCAATTAAAATAAAAGAAGCTCTTTTTATTGACAGTTGTAAACCTGAGCTTAACACTCAGGTCAAACATTATAACATTATCATTCATATGTAATCTTATCTTTTGTTTTAATTAGAATTTGACATTTGTAATTTTATACTTTTGAAAACGCTTATAAATAATCATGCAATTGTAATTAGCTTCACTTAAAATTGAAGATGGCTTTATCAAAGTCGAAAAATGTCTTTTAAATTTAAAAGTGTTATGTTGTTTTTAAAACTGATTGGTTCCCTTGTGCTCCTACGCTCATATAGAATATATTTTTGTTTTTAGCTATCAAAGCTTTGGGTGGAAATACAGTTGCCACTCCCCAGCTGATTGTTTGTGTACCATCAACTAGCTGTCCAACACCAACAATGATCGAAAGGTTCCAAGTTTGGACAAAATAACATTGATGAAATAAATACGTACTTGTAAAAAAAATTAACATATTTTACAGATTGTATTAAGTTACTTCTCTTAAATGGAATATTAAGAAAAATTGTATACACAATGTTTACTTAGAGGCCTGTAATTACTTTCGCCAAGGAGGTAATGTTTTTGGCAGTGTCTGTTTTCTTTTTCGTTTTCATAAACGATTTATGATTACGAAATCTAATTTTGAATGTAATTGTGGACCCAACATATTGCAAGCTGCATTTGCTGCAAGTAGCCAAATAAAGAACAGTGAAAGAACAGTTCCTTTGTTGTTTATTTTTGTACTTTAAACCGGTACCACAACTCCAAAAAGAATTGGATTTCGTGAAATTATTCTTACAAAGATCGCATTTTTTAGTGCATTTGAAACACCCATTACCTTCAAGGTTCGTATTAAATTGTTGATTTTCTTTAAACTTCGAAGGTGCCAAAATATCTTTAAGATTCGTTGTCCTCCTATATGCTGGAAAATTTAAACTCGATGCGAAGTGCTCTTTAAGCTCCATGGAATTAACTAAACTTTTAGAGTGGTTTTTAATGATGGTTATTACGTTACAGTCATACAAAAATATTCTATTTTAAAAACGTTAATTCGGTCTCCCATTAATACGGTCAACGACCACCTTTTCAAATTTAGATCTCTTATAGTTATTTTAAACTCGCTAATAATAAGGCCACTAAGAAAACCAAGACGCCAGTAATATGTCAGTTTCAATAATCTTTGTGAAACAGTAGGTTTTCTCACTTTTCATTATCGCGCACTGACAGCAGCATCCGCTTATCTAGATTGCAAAGTGATTAAGTTACTGTAATTCAAAACTGAAATGTTGATAACAAAGTCTTCCGGTTGAGTCAGCTATAAAGCAATTATTCAAGTTTTAAAAAGTGCGTTGTCATGTCAAAAAGCAGTACGAGACCTTGGCAAAGTGTTTTGATTTTTTAAAACCTGGTTAACTTTTCAATCTTGCAGCTTGCTTTTTGGTCTGTGTTTCCCTTTAATTCGAAGTCCAAGGATAGTAAGCCGAGTCGCTTCTTGTCTTGTCTTTGGACCACTAAAACATATTTAAAATTTAGAAAAAATTGTCACCTTAAATTTGTAATATCTTCCACCAAAAGCTTTTGTCATCTTGTTAGTAAAATGCCAGTGGAAAGTAATGACAATTTTTTGTGCGCAGCCGTACTGCGTTATGGCAATGGATTAGTGTCACGTTTGTTTGGTGCAGTTTGTTTCATAACTTTCACACAACCAAAATAGCTTCTGCAGAGCTAAAGTCTGTGATGGATTTTGAGAAAAAATTTTCGGAGATTCAAATCCCATGGGATGAAATTGCTCCTCCCAATATCGCAAAATGGTTGTAAACATTTGCTAAAACTCATGGCACATCTCGCGATCTGCTCTTGGCTGGAATGCTACCGTGCATAAGCTAGGCAACACCACTGGGAAGCTCTTCGATTCGTGAAGGGAGAAGGGAAACCTGTTTTTCATTGGGCTGGCTCCGTCTGGCACAGGAAAAACACCAGCCTGCAATATTGGTTGCATGCAACCTTTAACTGGTCACTTCGAGCCACAAATCGACCGAAGTATTTTAGTATTAAACCTCATCTGATGGGCTTTTCAACAATTTTTTAAATTCCCATAAAGGAACCAATGCAAGCATCCCGGTGTTATGCATTGACGAAGCATATACCTTCTTGAACAAACTCACTTCCACATCAAAGTCATCCTCCCATAACTCACTAACCATGGAACAAATGTGCAACTTATACGACAGTGAATATTGGTATTTGGTCAAGGGTTCCAAAGGAAAGCGTGTGGGAATTCCAAGTGCCACCCCAAGACGATTCTTATCGGGAAATTAGCCTAAGGTCATCCAATGCCGAAATGGGCTCCCAGATAGGATCCGGCTTTTATATCAGGATCGCTTCAACACTGAAATAGAAGAAATGGAGGAGTGTTCTCAGTTACTTCAAAAAAGGCCTTTAAAAGGTTTACCAACTGTTTATGAACAACAGTACATACAACACCACCAAGAAGCACCAATAGAGTATACATTAAATAGCTCTGCACGTGAAGTATACTTCAAGTACTGCAAGGGCAAAAGCAATGTACAGGCTTCAGCCGAACATTTAACCCTGAGTGTAATGCAAAAACAACAAAAACGCCCTTAGGCTAGCACTTACTGGGCCAACCCCGAAAGTAATCACCGAGAATACAATGAACATGGCGTTATCCCTACATGACAGCCTTCTGGCTTTTGCAGAAGCAGTAAGTTTGTTTTTTCATTATGCAAACTCTGGTTAAGGGGGAGGTGGGAACTTTCTGTTCAATTTGAGAAAAGTATATATATGTAATGGATTTTACTTTACTTTTTTATCCAGTATGCCAAAATTCAACAAATCGCTTATTATACATTGTCACTACCTAAGTTATTTTTTCCAGTATACGTGACTAGATGCGCCCTTTTCGAGTGAAGACTAGAAACTACAATCGACACAGTTCTGCGCACCCTGTAAAATAATAAACTAGTAGTAGCTATCGCTAAGTGCAAACGAGCAAGACAAAAACTTAATAAACTATGAAGATTTTTTGAAAGCTCGTAAATTTCTGTCACAACAACACAAATTATGCTCGAAAATCAAAAAATATATAAAATGTCTTCTGGTTAAAAACTTTACTAATTATAAAGCTTTTGACTGTTCTACTACAGCCCTCATCAGACAAAAATGAAATAAAAATGTCGCTGATACAAATATAAAAATTGAGATGAGAAAAGGATTATAAATACAGCTCACAAATGAACGCTAAAAGAACGTTTTGTTTTCTTTACCTCAAAGAACTTTCCACAGAAATCAACATGATTCCGCTACATGACTCCAATTTACCAAACCCAAAGCTAGAAGGTGATCAGAACAAATAAACGTCACAAAAGAAAACGAAAGAACGTTTTGGTTCCTTTAATATCTCTCCACATAAAGAAAACACAACTTCACCACACTACTCCAATTTGCCGAGGAACCACGCCGCCTAATGCTACATACATCTTTAACGCACTCTCATTGGCCGCAGTTTCGATGCAGTTCTTAGCACACCTCTGATTAGCTAACTGATCCTTACACTACATCTCTTACAAGCACTCGAGTTTATATCGCCTGAATACTATCCTCGTATGGCTCTATAATGCTGCAGCCTCGCCAGCCTCGCGTCTTCGCTTGGCTGGCTCGTTGGCAATAAATAACGACGCAATGCTTCTCAAAGATGCAGTGGCACTTTTTAATGGTAGCTAGTGATATGAAGATAAAAATCACTTGTATATTTGTAACAAAACGTGTACAGCTAATGACTTAAGACAAAAATTACAGTTGCCATAAAAAAATCGCGTTTTAGTTTGTACTCTAATATCTCTAGGTACAGTATTCCTCTATTCTTCGCCACTGTTTGGTGCCAAATAAATGGGGGAGGGGGGTTCGGAATAAATGTAAGGGACCGGAAAATATTTGAAAACCTAAAATCAGGGAGGGAATTCTTAATGAAAGGAGGGGGGCTAAAAAACTTAAAAAGTAGTGTTCACTGTACACTACACCAATATGATTACAACACAACTGAGAAAAATCATTTATTTCTTTCAGTAAATATTTTTTTATCTAGGGGAAAAAGCTGATTCTGTCTAAGTAAACTTTCACATTTTGCTTATGTAAAAGAAAATTACTTGCAAATAATTGAGATTCAGAAATTTGAAAATTCAATGAAGGAGGGGGGGGGGGTGTTCCTAAAGTTCCAGACTTATGCATGGGGATATTTATTTGGCACACAAGAGTAGTTTTGCCTAATAGGGCATCTCGCAGAGTAGGAGGCCTCGGTGAAAGAATGCTCTGTCCATGTGTTTAAGATTGCAAAATAAGTTAATGTATTTATACTTTCCGTTTTGTTGCTTACAGTGTTTGCAGGTAAAAGAAGGTTCGGCAACAGTTCGCATGAATGTCTCCAAGGAAGACATAAAAATGAAGATTCTCTGCTTGTCAGGACCATTTTGCAGTGCAAAACCGGTCTACAACAGCTTTTCGTCAAGCTCAAGACCAAGAAGTGAGCTTACTGCACAATGCTTGGAAGAGCTAGCTAATGACTCTCTTAGCAGTTCAAAGTAAGTGCAAAAGTCTACTTTCTTCTACAAAGCCCTTCCAGCCACACTAGCTCAATCAAAACACGATCTGGGATCTTTGAACCTCTCCCTTGCTGAATACAAAGAAAATTTTTTGAAGAAGGACGAGCTCCTTCCATCCTTTCAGATGGACAAAATGTTAGATAACCATCCAGCAGAGCAGCAACTGAGGGATTACCGTTAGGAACAAAATGCAAGAATTTTAGATGACTATTGCTAAGTAATTCACAGTTTTTTTTTATATATTTTTTTTTCAAAAAGTAACAATTTTACAAAATTAAAAGTATTTCATCATCTGACATTGTTTAGGAATGACTTTTAAATATTATCTTGCAATCAGGGGCGTACAGGGGTTTTCTCGTGACGCGGGATCGGACATTATTGCTATTCGTGATTCGGGATTTTAGAAATTTATTTCTCGTGATCCGGGATCGCACTTCTTACGTGACCCGGGAAAAGACCTAAAAATTCTCCGTGATTTGTGAACATGTCTGAAGACATTTCTCGGGATATTTGTCTATTGTTATTCGGATTTCTTCCGGAAAATAATCTAACAGATGAAAGATTGATTCCAGAGTCTTTTTAACAGTTTAAATGGTTGTTGTTAATTTGTAACTGGACAAGCACTATGATTGGTCGTATGTTGTGTGTGAACTGGAGCTCCTGTTTATACTGGATTAAATTACAGCGAGGTTTAGTTCATGTTAGTTGGTTCATGATGACAAACGTTCAGAATATTGAGTCTGTGATCTTTTATCACAATCCTTCTGGACCTGTGGGCAACTTCCTTGGAAAGGAAAGAGTTAGGGTACCATACGATGCTGATACCGACAAATTTTTAAATGGTTACGTTAAAAAAATAACAGAGTTCTGCGGCCTCAAATCTGAAGCCATCAAGTGTGGACTGGGGTCACATATTGAGGTTAAGTTGTGCCAAACAGAAAAGTCTAAACACAGCACCAAAACGTTCTCTATAAACACCCAGCAACAATGGGATTTTGGGAGGGTGCACTTTGGTGGCCAGTGAACACCAACTTACAAGGTAAAATAGTGAATATTTTTCGTAATAATTATTAATATGTACTATATGTGTTAGTTAGTTAGTTAATATTTGTGCAACTCAGTTGACTGGTGCTAGCATCATTATCTGGACAATCACGATCTGTACAATGAATTAAAACATACTAAATTAATTTGATGTGGCTATTTAAGTCATTTAATCATTCGTGATCCGGGAAAAACGAAATTATGCTCTGTGATTTTCCAATTTTAATATCCGTGATTCGGGACGAGACCCCCCCTGTACGCCCCTGAATGAAGATTGAGGTATATATAGTTGTAAAATATATATGAGATATTTTTGGAATAATTTGGGAATGTCAATGAAGTAACCATTAGTTTTTAAATTATTGAATAAGCATAGCCGGATTTCTTTTTTGAAACAGCTTTTAGACAAATTCCTAACAGATGCTGGAATTTTAGTATTACAAAATGATAGAACGCAACCATTTCAGTTGTTACTTATTGCAATTTATTTCAACAAATTTTTAATAAATCACAATTTTTTAATATTTACCAAAACTAATGTATCTTCCCTCTCCAACTGAATCCTTCTGCTGCTAAGCTTATTGTTCAGCATAAAGTTCTGAAACTAGTTTTCTGTTAATTTGACTTGGTGCTGAGTGTTTAAAAATCCACGTGGATGACGAAATCGCTAACTACTGTACCTGTATATGAGGACAATTTGGTATTCCGTATTGGTGCATACTTATTTATGCATGCAGCTTCCCCGCGCACATTAGGATCTGGTTAAGCCGTAAGGGTTAGTTCGCACAATTAAACACTAGTATGCGCTAATACGGAAATTTTACCACGATTTGTAAATCACATTTTTGCTACTGAAAAATTTAAGCAATAACTGTTTAAACTGTTAGACTAAAATAATTAATTATGAGTTATCGTGAAGTTCCCCAATTTTTTAAGACTCAAGAGCACTGAAAAAGAGACTTAAAATCATTTGTCTGAATGGCAATTTTAACGATGCACTATTTCTCTAAAAGAAAAGCTATTTGTCCAAGGAAAATACTAGCCTGCGAACAGGCTCTAGCTCTTCGCGGGATCAAGGGAGAGAGGTTCACCTGGCTAGTTACAGACTAACCTCTACTAAGTTCGATTGGAGAAACATCTTTCAAATCTTCCAGAGTCACGTAACCAGCGTTCGTCAACTTGTGGAGCTGATGTGGTGGTATAGGAAATGTACTCAATTCGCGCTGCATTTATATCACTTATTTTTTAAAATTTAGATTCGTAGCAAACATCATTTGTAGGTAAAGTAATGGATCAAATCAAAAAAAGCGCTCAAAAATTATGTTTAGGCTCAATAACTGTGTTCCTGTTTCGGTCCCCAATAAAAAAGAGCAAAACAAAAGGACGGACCATGACGTCATCTCATAGGCACCCCATCTGGATTGATTCGATCAGCATGCACTTTTACCATCATGGCCATGTAGTCAGGTCTGTAAAGGTCAAATTTTGCTCAGATCGTTACAGAGCGGACAAAAGCACCAAATTTGACACTTTTCTCACTGCAACATCCTACCAACCCTTTCAAACAGTGAATTTTCCGAAAATGCCCCTGCCTGTGCTCACCCTGACCTCGGATGGCGTGGTTCCCCTTCTAAAATGATTGGCCACATCAAAATCTATAAGTGTGCCAAATTTGGTGTTTTTGTCCGCTCTGCAACGATCTTTTTACTAACAGACCTGACTAATGGGCAACGACATAAATACATGGAGATCACGAATAGGACATTTTAGCTCTATGCATCAGAAAGATTAATTCCCGTGTAAAACCTGGGAATAACACTTACAACTATCCTTCAGGAGTTTTGTTTAACATAGTTACTATCCTCATCATCTCAAGTGTCGCCTGGAATTACAGTCATCCAAATATACATGCTACTAGCTTTGCATCCTCGTTTTACCATACTGATGTTCAAAACCCTCACAGCAGTTTACCTTTTCTTGATTACGTCCTCACTGACACTGGCTCAAACGGTCCGTACAAGCAGTCCTTGTTACTTTGCATGGATTTTCATCTGAACCCTGGCCCCATAGTAAATAATCAAGACTAGAATTCACAAACCAAACCTAAACTCACTAAATTATTTCATCAACAGAACCAAGAAAATAACCCTAAAAGTCGTTAGATATCGACACCACCCACTAAATAACAGATATTATCGAAGAAACAATATCATCCCTAAAAGTATGATTTGCAAATGTAGTCCAACTATAACTCAACAAACAATTCCAAATTTCAAGAGCAATGGCACAAGATTCAACTTATTTCTGCTCGTTTACACCTGAAGTTACTCATTAATAAATGTCGAAATTTCATAAGAACACTTGAAAATAAACTTGTTACACAAAAGGAACTTCTACGTAAGAAATGTAGTTTAGATGATTTTAGTTATCATAATCATAAGTTAACTTCTATGAGCCACTCCCTAGAGTCTCTATTTTCTTATCGCAGACAACGTAAACTAATTATAAAAAAAATGAACACTTCCATTCGTAACAATCATTCTGACCGCTCCTTTATCACCACAGTGATGGGAAGTTAATAACAACATACCTAAGACCACCTCTAACAAAGCTAGGCGTTGTAAAAATACTAAACATCGTCGGCTGCCACTAACCCTAATAATTCTAATGCACCCACACATCCCCTACACCTCATCAGCTATTAATCTTTCTAACGTACCACTCACTAGCGAGGAAACACAACCAGTGGCGGATTTGGGGGAGGGAATCAGGGGCCTGGATCCTCCCACCCCTCCCATTTTTTTAGTCGAGCACTGATTTTTTAACCTGATTTCTTTAGTTATGTACACTTCCCGTCTTAGCTCAGTTTAGGCAGACGTTGTATTTCACGACCACCCTAGAGATAACATATCATCTAACCCTTTCAAACTCAAAAGTCTTTGGACGCCTCCTACTGACAGAGATTACGCACTAAATGCTTTTCTTAATGCAGTTGAACATGATCTACTAACCACTAAGCCTCTCCGTGTTCGTGATCATCTTCTTAATAAACAACGCCGCGCCTTACACCAACTCAAACGTAGACGCGACATTGTCATCAAATCAGCGGAAAAGGGTTCATGATCAGGTACTGTTCTAATGGACAAAACGTGGTATTTAAACGGATGTTACAGACAACACAACAATCTTACGTTTTACGAACTACAAACCACTGACCTTACTGATAACATACAGAAACGAGTCACATTATACTTTAACCGCATGTTTAATGATAATCTTATTAACAATAAAACAAAACAGTATCTCGTACAAAAAACATCCCAGACCTGGACGTTTATATATTATGCCTAAGATCCACAAAGTTAACAATCCTGGATTTCAAAATCTAACGCCGGGTAAGCAAAAATTAATCTTATCAATAGATTTTGATTTGTAATTTTGATTTACATTGTGATTTTCAGCTGCTTCTTACGGAAGGAGTGTTAAGCAACACACAGTAAGAGATAAAAGCAAGGAGGAAACGGGGTGCTTGCAGTATCCAGTTTCTTTTGATGTACAGCAGCGAGAACCTAGGACATCAATACCTCGCTGTTTGGTCAAAAGGAACAGGACGAGCAAGACAAGTAGAGTCAGCAGTTTTGATTCGAAGTATTGTTTCCAGCCCGGCCGTGAGGTCGTGGTTGTAAAGCACAACTGGCGTCGAGAAAAGTTCACTTTTTTCTTGCAATACTTCTTAAAAATCTTCTTGAAAGAAGCAAGAATGGGAAAGAGATCGAGTTTGCGGACGATACTTTAATCTCTTTTGGCTCAATAACACCAATAGTGAGGATGCTTTCGAAAATCACAGAAGCTTATCGAGATAACAGAAACTCGCCCTACGTACCCTTCTTTAAGAAGTATTGCAAGAAAGAAAGTGAACTTTTCCCGACGCTGAAGGAAATAGTAGCGTGGTCATAAATAGTTCGCAAATGCGTCAAACTTTGCAAATATGCTCCAGGCGACTGGCGACAGGGACAACAATCATTGAAGTTACAATTAATAGTGATTATGGCTTAGGTTTTATTTTTGTATGGCATTTTTAAGGGAATATTGGCAATCTTGAATGCCATACTCGAGTGCCGTATCTCGAAGCGTTGATGCCTATAATGACAATATAGAAACGCGCTTGTTTTGATTATGTTTTAACTACACATTGTTTTTCATTTCCTCTGCATTGTAACGTCCCAAATGTACAAAGTTCAACCATTGCATTTTGTTGAAATAAAATGCGGACAGTAGTATTTAGAAAACAAACTCATTAAGAGAGAGGCATGTTGAATCGGCAAATTATTTACTCTAGTTCCTCATGGGCTTAACAAGCGTTGCGAATATAAGTCAAAAAATAGAACCGCCTTCCCAAATATCTAATGGTCCGTCCCTTATTGCAAATAGATCAGAGTGGTTTTGGAATGTTTGCTTGTTTCAATGCAATACTTTATACATGTAAGAACAACTTATTGCCAACGAGCCAGCCGAGAGAAGACGCGAGGCTGGCGAGGCGGCAACGTTATAGAGCCGTACGAGAATAGTATTCTGGCGATACAAATCTCGAGTGCTTGTAAGAGATTTAGTGTAAGGATCATTTAGCCAATCGGAGGTGCGCTAAAAACTGCATCAAAACTGCAGCCAATGCATATGAGAGTGCGCTAAAGATGTATGTAGCGCTAAACGGCGTGGTTCCTCGGCAAATTGGAGTATTGTGGTGGAGTTGTGTTTTCTTTATGTGGAAAGATAAAAGGAATCAAAACGTTCTTTCGTGTTTTTTTGTAAGGTTTATTTGTTTTGATAACCTTCCAACTTTGGGCTTGGTAAATTGGAGTCATGTAGCGGAATCGTGTTGACTTCTTTTCGGGTTCATTTGTGAGCTGTGCATGTTTATAATCTTTATCTCATCTCAATTTTTACTCGTGCCAGGCCTTAACGGCCGGTACGAGTCTAAAAATGCAGCCGGTTCTTATTATTATTATTATTTTTTTTTTTCTCCGCGATTTCGACCGTAAATTCATGGAAACACCGCTTACGGTAGAAGCCGGAGGCTCACACTTGTGCAGTTCGTTCGCATGTTTTTAATGAATTGCTTGAAAACCGACCAAGTTCTGGGAAATTAATATTATTGTAGAGAGTTGGCTGTTATTTCCGTTGATATTTTGTATGAAAAAAGTTGATATTGCTTCAATCATGGAAAAAGGATTATCAGAGACGCTCAAACATACAAAAGCACAAGTCGTTTGTGGTAGACCCACATTAAATTAAT
>JANCMA020409480.1:0-11126 GCA_024336925.2 Zoanthus solanderi
TATGGGAAAATTAATTTTCATTAGTTCTAGATGTCTGTAAAGAAACTGAAAGTTGTCGTTTATGTGTTAAAAATATCTAATGTTACGTTACATCTCATGAAATAGAGTAATTCGGGGGTCTCTTGAAGATTTTTCCTCGATTTTTTTAAAATCATTATTATCAAAAAGAAAGTCTCAAGCTATGTAGCTGGAAAATTGTTCAAGGGTTTTGTTAAATTTTGAAAGGAACATTGGTATTTTTTTCTTGGACTTAAAACAATTTTTTCCTAAAGCTTGTCATTTGTATTTTTTTAATAAAGGAGAAGACAAGGGCTCTAACACAATTAGGAGCAAGTATGAACTAAAAAATTAAGCAACTTTTTATTTTTAATTCCATACAGGGCCCAGTGATGCTAAAAATGGCAATTTAAATCGCAATTCTTGTTTCCCACAAAGCATGTGGGATTCCACGCTGTTTCTTTCAAGTAACACCGATAGCTTTCTATGTCAGAATTTAGTTGATGGTACACCTGAAGGTGATGATGTAATCAAGCTTCAACAAGGAATGCGAAGAATCGTCAAGTACCTCGAAACTGTTGAAGAGAACAACGAAAGGAAAACCGAATGGAGATTGGCAGCTGACGTAATTGACTTGGTCTTTCTCTATACGTTAGCTCTGACCACTGTAATATTAACCATCGCTTTTTACATAAATGTGCCCTAACTTCATTGCAAGATATATATCAGCCTGTGAAGCGCTCCCTTACCTGCAATCTATGATAATGGCTCAAGTTTTAAAACACATACCGAAAATATCTTGGGTAATATCACTGAGTTTTAAATGTGTTTTGTCGTTTCGAGGGGTTGATTTTTTTTGTTATAACTCAAAAACTGAGAAATACTTACACGAGCTCTCTTAGTCTTCCTCGAGGCCATTTGTTTTAAATGTTGTTACGCTACTCTTCCCTCCCAACAACAATTTTTTGGAGAGGGAAGCGTTGCGTAACAAAATTTAAAACAAACGGCTTACAGGGACAGCCTGGAGCCTGGAGCCGGGTATAATGAAGCATGATTACATTGTTTATACTGCAGCTCTAAACATTTTTAATGCTTTACGAATTTCTAGTTCCAATTTTTATTCTCTCTCGAGAATAGAAAACAATTGCCACTACTGATTTGACAAAAAAAAAAACAAAAAAACAAAAAAACAAAGAGGCAAAGCATTCTGGTTGTTGTAGTACTTGACCCAATCGTGCAAATGGTCTATTAGTATACATCCCGGAAGTCGTTCTATTTACGCTACGAAAAGGAACGCAATTCGCGAATTGGCTGACCTTGCGCAAGCAAACTGATAAAAAAAAAAAAAAAACGCAGAAAGTACAGTATCAGGTAATACATAATTTCTGTTATTATCTATCGTATTTTATTTGTTAGTTTTAATATATGATATATGGAAGTTTAGATTATTAGCATTTTTCAAATCCGAAATTTTCGGTGCCAACAGATGAGAAATACGCCATGGGCATAGTGCAGCCATTTAAAGTTAGTTCCCCATGTTGTTGGTTCAAAAGAATCTGTGTTGTTCCTTAGTTAGCTCTGAGCGTTCTAATTTGGTGGTGTTTCAATAAATCGAGCTTAATTTCTATCATAGTACCATGCTGTTCAGTATCATATGAAATTCTGACCAGTTGTAATATTAGCAAAATTTTTTCCTTGTCAGTTTTTTCCTTCATTGCCATGGAATTAGCTTTTTTTACACTTTATATCAACAAATTCAATTTCACGAAAACGCAAATCAACTGATTAGCAATTTTCTTCAAACTCCCACAATATTAATATTTTCTAGCTTGCATTTTTTTAGGAGCGCCATGAATGTATAATAAGACTCAAACTCAGTTCAATTTTGCAAACTGACAAAATTTAAAGAAACAGGCTTGAAACGTCCAAAACTGAATTTCCGCGTGTATTGATTTGTAAAACATTTACTGAAAACAAATTTTAGCAGATTTAAGAAAGATTGATAACTCTTGAAATGAGATTTTAATTTCAAAATTATTTTTTGTCAGTATAACAGTTTAGAAATGTTGTTATATATATTATCCTGGGACTCGGTAGTTGTTGTCAGTAAAACATGTATATTGGTGTCTGTACACTTTAAAATACTCTATACTTGTAAGTTTTGTCACCCTCGACGTTTTTGTGTTTTGTTTTATCTCCACGACATATGTGCTCTCATTAAATTAGTTAGACATTGTTTTGCTTATAAGAGTGCACAATTGTTGTTTATAATTAAGTTATCTTTCTTCAAGCAATTTTTTTATTAAAAGATAAATCACCTTATCTATTAATGAACTTCACAGTTGATTCCTTTGAGTTATGGAAGCAACATGTAGTTACGTATATCAAGATTTAAATCACACCAATGTCTGCTAATACATGTCTGCTTTTATTTAAAACAACTGCGAGTTCTGTCTTGAAATTAACTCGCTCAATCCATGTTAATGAAACTGGTTTAGCGTGAAACCTAAATTAAATAGCTGCATAACAAAGCTACAGTAATACAGCACATTGGAAAAGAAGTCTTCCAAGTATCAAATAAGCTAAATGAGCTTTGAAAGATAGTTTTCCACTACAAAATTACCAGTGGATTCACAGTTCTGACACATTATTAAAATACATTGACAAGCTTCCAAAGGAGAAATCATTCCGTTAATTTTTAAAACAGCAAGACACCCTGGGAAAGCAAGGGCAATAGCATTGAAACTATAGCCGAAGGCAGTTTATAGCCGATCTTTCCAAAAAGGTGAGCAGCTTTGTTTTCAAGGAGCGACTAACCTCAATATTTCTCTATCTTGCAAACCCAAAAGTGTGTTTGATGAGCCATGGGGAAACGTGCAATCTACAGTCTATTTTTAGTGTCAACGATGTTCCTTTTTGTAAGAGTAACAACACAACAGGGTAAGCGTCTTTTTATGAATTTTTGTGAGAGTAAAATCCGTATCAAGCTACATGTAATTATTAATGAGTAAAGCCATTTGGTATCGAAGTCGTATGTTATTTGTTTAGAAAAATAGGCTTTTACAAAACAATATTGTTTAAAACTTTAAAGAAATATGATCTTGGTGTTTAAATTTTGTTGTTGTCGCCTTAAAGGAAAATAGAAATCACTCGGATAACCACCAGAACAAACAGACAAATTTCTCGCTCTTAAATGTTTCTACATACCAAAATGACGGGTAACATTGTTGATTCTAAGCAAAAGATATCTAGTAATGATCCGTTTTGCGACTTGAAAAGAGTATTGCGTGTTTAGCATTTACAAACAACTTTAAGTTTATTTTATCCAAGCTATCTGTTTTGTCTGCTAAAGCCATAAAATAAAGATTTGTCAAATATAAGTTTAAAGGTTTTCAACTTTGAAACACAAACTTTAAAACCCAATGAAGTTGGTCTAATTGTTGCCTTATAATCAATTGAAAAGAAAGGCAGGAAGATGCAAGTTCCTTTAATAACTGACAACATTTACAGAACAAGGAGAAGGCGGATTAGTTTCCCATAGTTCAATCGCAAATTTTAGAAAACGTTTTTTCTTCTATGCAGGGTATAAACCTGAGCTTGTCGATCAGTGACGGAAATGGAAGTCAGTTTGCTCAAAAAGTTACCACAACTCGCAAATATGATTTAGCCAAAGTAATTCAAAAGTTAAGAGAACTTACATTAAATTTACATTAAAGTTAATTAAATTGTTTTACATTCCTCAGTGCGAAGTAAATACAAGTTTACAATGAAAAATACGGCCTACAGTTCAACGAAGGTTGATCACAAAATTAAAGGAACTTGAATTTACTTTTTATAAAAAACGTAGTATTGTTTGGTCGACAAAATTATTTCACGTTCTTCAGTAGAAACTTATCTCTGGGTTTGCATTTACTAACTAGTTTAGTTAGTTTTATTTAGTGACGCTTTACGTATACTTAGTTGACAGATAACGAAATATTTTTCAGCAATACACAAGTTGCACCGCTTTCTCCACGTTATAATAGTGCCGTGCACGACATAGTTTCTCCTATCTGATGTTAAAGTTGTGTTTTGGTCTTTCATCTGCAATATATGCTTGCTCAGCTCGGTTGTATTGTCGATCTAGTTTAAAACTTGTTGATGTTAGGCCAATGTTTCTTTTGACGAGTCTTCACTTGTCACTATGGCGTGATACACGATATATTTTATTCCGCCAAGCACTTGACGTTGGGAGGGCATTCGACGTTTCTTGGGCAGTTGCACTTTCTTTTTGTCTCATTAATGTTGTCTGATGTTAGTGTCTTTTTGTTGTTACCTTCCATGATTGCTGCCATGTTTGGCATGCAACTCTAAGAGAATTTTACGGTATTCTTATTGAAGATTTTATGTAACTTGCTGTTGGCTGGAACCATTTGCCGAATATTTTCAAGAACTCTTTTCTTTAGGTATGGGCAGTGTCACCCTCTGTTTATGTCTAGGATTATACGACTAAGAAGCTGGTAACTTTTTTGTTCACCTCTGTTATGATGTTTAGTCCGTTTTCTTGGAAGATCTTGTTGATTTCTTTCTTTGCCTTTTCAGTTTCCTTGGTGTTTTTCGGAAAAAGCCTAGCGCATCATCCCTGAATAGGCCTATTTTTTTGCCGTATTCGGGTTGTACTTTCGACAACATGAAACACACTACAAGTTCACATTGTGAGCTCTGTGCCATCGGAACTGCCTATCATTATGTAGAATCTTCTGTTGTTGTTTTATTTTTACAAGGGCTCGTTTTTATTGAACAAAATGGTGGTGCTTTGATCAACAGGTCCTCAGCGATGGAAGGGTAGAATTCGACTATGTCAAAGTTTATGAAACTTCCCTTGTTCTTATTCGGGATCTTTCGGAGCCAGTCCAGTCGACTGTGCTAAGCCTAGCAGTTCATCATGAACTCATCGAGAACTTAAATCGGGAGAGCATGTATTTAGTATACACGATAAAGGTTCTATATAGATTTATTATTCTAGCTAAGGATGAATATCTTGAGAAAATGTCTGAAAAACTAAATAATAGTTTGCATTACAACAAGTTAGACAATGATCCTACAAAAGATCATCATAATATTGTTAAAGCCTGGGCTAATAAATGGTTTAGGGAGGGGAAAATCATTGGTGAAATATCCGAGTTGGTGACGGGAGTAGAGCCAAAGAGCGGGGTGACATATATGGCAATGTTAAAACCTTTAAACAAGTATTGTGGCACTGCCATAGAAAGACTTTCAGAAAAACTTCCATCATTTGTTAAAGATACCACCAATTTAATAAAAAAGATTGAAAAAGTAAACAGTAAGGGCCCTTTTTCCCCTAATTCTTTTCTAGTCTAGATCTTGTAGGACGCTGTGTCCATGTTTCCAAATATAGTTATGATGCACTGGGATCTATGGATCTGCAATTTGAAAAGGGTAGGGCAGTGAAGAGATCGAGTCCATTACAAAAATATGTCAAGACTAAAAGAAAAGAATTCCTCTTTGTTATCAATTATAATTTTAGGCTGCCGGACGTGAATTTTATAATTTTTAAAAAAACTTACCCTTACTTCATTCAAATTCTAAGTTACAAGAAACTTTTGGCCCAAAAATTTAATTTTACCCGCATACCGTAGAGGTAAGAATCTAAAGGAAATTTTAGCACCATCTATAAATTCAAAACTCATCAATGCCATGTCAACAATGAAGGCTCAGATTAAAGAAAACTGAAATGGCAACAAAAGGAACGATTTACGTAAAAACTATTTTGTGGAAAGCTCGCATTTCAAAAGCACCGCATGGAGTTGCAATTACTCCATCAAGCAAGACGTCACTTGCACTACCGCCGTCCGGTTAGCCCAATTGGTAAGGCGCCAGCCTGCTGTGCGGGAGGTCTCGGGTTCGATTCCCGGCCGGACCACCACTCAGGGTCTTAAAATAATTGAGGAGAAGGTGCTGCCTTTGCTCTAACATCTGCAAATGGTTAGAACTTCACGTCTTCTCGGATAAGGACGTTAAACCGTAGGTCCAGTCTCTCGATCTCTCTGTCAAGGGACTTGAAAGAACCCACACACTTGTCGAAAAGAGTAGGGTCGTGATCCCGGTGTTGTGGTCTGTTTCTTCCACTGAGGGCACATCCTATGGCTGCCAAGTTGTGCCTTAACATGAGAATTGCTCCAGCGGACTTTCTAAGACCCTCAACTGTCTAACCTCAACTGTATATATATTTGTAAACAGGTTCTGAGGGGAGAACCTGTATATCCATCATATCATATCATATCATATCATATCATATTTTGCCGACATTCAGACCGCATGATGTCTGGTAAATATACCAGTCTCTTTTCAAAGACTTGTAAAGGATTTATTCTTCATAATACGTATGCCCACTCAAGACTTTTGTCGTGAGACCGAGTCAAAAGAAATCATCATGAACCAGACACGGTGAAAACCATTAAAATGTTGGAATGAGGCCGGGGTAATGTTTTTCGGAATCAAACTTTTCACCCGACATTGATCCAACATCTAAAAATTCTTGGACCCAACAAATGTCGGGTGCATGTTACGTGAAATGTCGGGACCGTTTGACAAGGGCTTAAGTGACAACGACAATGACAAGTCTTTCATCAACAGTTCATCTTCATCAACGAGAACTATTGTCCGAAAATTCAATGTTTGCTTCCTTTTTCGATGGTGTACAACTAAAAAAATGTCTAATTCTACAACTGTTTCTTTAGAAACACCGACGCAGCTTTCAGTCATATTATTCATCTTAATCACTTTTCTAGGAGTTGCGGTCGGGTGTGGTTGGCGCAGTTGCCAACATCTCTGCCTTTCAATCACAAGTTATCTAGTTCCATCCCCGGCTCTGCCGAGATTTGAATATTTTTGGGACCCCTTTTTCGGCTAAGCTAACTCAGCTTTCTATCCTTCCAGGGTAGGTAATTGTACTAGTACCAGTGTCCGCTGGAAGCTAACCTGCGATGGATTAGTGTCCTATCCCGGGAAAGCCAAAGAGTCTCAACAGCTTAACACTACATAAAATGGAAATAAGCGCCGGCTCCATGCATGCGGCACTTTGTACGTAAAGGATTTAGCTAGCTTGACAGCTGAAGTTATGAGTTTTGAAAAGTTGGCATTTTGGTTAAGTACAACAAAAAATTTTGAAAAGGTTTAATTTCAGATGAAGGAAGATTAGGAATATCTACTTACTGCCGCAGTCACTTAAACTTTTTGCCACCTCGACAACTGTCCATGTACCAGCAGGACAGCTAATACAAGCCTTGTTTCTTTTTCCTTCTGAGTACGTTCCCATAGGACACTTGTAACATTTGGCCACACCAGTATCAGAGTAAAAACCTGGCCCACATTCGTCTTAACAAAACATAGCAAGTACTCAATTGCGTTATTTAATGAATAGTTAATGAAAATTGTAGTTGTTTCGTATGTGTATGTCATGCAAGTTGAGGCATGTGTAGCCTGTATTACGCTTAATATGAAATTATATTATATTTATTTTATAGATAAAGTCCCTACTATCACTGGAAGAGCCAGTGGGTATTGAAAAGAGTCGAAACAACAACACCTAATAATGATGCTCCATTACGTCAAAGGCCTTACAGAAACACCTCAACGGACAGATACGAAAACATGATATAGACTTCGCTATGAAACCTGATAAATCTTTACAGCAGCAAGTTCCACCACCAAGGTACGGTGTCCCTATAGTGGAACAAACTAGTGTGGTATACCTAACACCATGTAAGGGTTGTCCTTGGACATAAATAAGGGAACTTGTCACTTGTTTTATACTAGGAAAAAAGTACACTTGAAAAACATTAACAACTACGCTAAGGTATCAAGCATTGTAGCACCGATTAATAGCCCGATTTAACATTAACTCACGAATTTAATCTGGCCTATCGCCATAACCATTTACCATGTGCTCTGACTCATAAATCCTTTCGCGTCACAGGGAGCCCGAATACACTACAACTCCTCCCTTCTTTCAACATACCATTACCTTTCAAGTCTCAGTTCAAAATTCCTAAAATGAACAAGCAAGTTAGCACTAAGAAAAGAACATGCAAATCAAACTTAAACAATGTAACTAAAAAACTGTTCTGTTCATGTACTACATGATTATAGTTCATAGTCCTTCAGATGTGCTGATAGTTTCCTGTTTCTGACTGGTCTTGAAGGTACACTGTCTCCTGTACTGTCTCGTCTACAGTTTTCCACAATGTGTTCAGTGTCTTCATTAACTGATGAGTCATCTTCTGAAACTGAAGTAGATGCGGATTTGCTCTTATACTTCTTCACATCAGTCACATTTCTCCTGTAGCTGACTCCATCTGGTGACGTAACAGTAACCTCGTTTCCATGCTTGCCCGTGACTTCATACGAAATACTTTGGAACTCTGTAGACAGCTTATTTTCCTTCTTTTGTTTTAACAATTCAATGTCACCTGATTGAAGATCACTCTCCCTGGCACCTCTTCTTGTATCTGCATAGTCTGTCCTCTTCTGCTTCATTTCCATATCCTTGTCTTTAGCTTCACTGTCCTGAGATCTGTATGTTTCAACTTCAACTTCAACTTCAACTTCAACTTCAACTTTATTATTTTTATCACATGTGACAGTTATCACACCGCCTGCAAATAGCAGAGCTAGTCTAGGCAGGCGGTGTGAGGACAGTATTCTTATATGTAATAGAAAGAAAAAAGTGAAAAACGCTCTGTTCTGGAACTTTCAATCTGATCTCTCTGTTAAATAATAACTTTGCTGGTGTCATGCCTGTACTTCTATGTGGAGTGGTCCTATATGCCATTAAGAACTTTCTGAGTTCTCCTCTCACATCCTTCTTCTCTGCTTGAGCAATTTTCAATATTTTTAATAAACTTCTATTCTGTCTTTCAACTTCACCATTCGCCTGTTGTTGATGTTCGATGCTGAATACTATTCTTCTTCAGGAAATTCTCAAATTAATTCATCAGATACAAATTGTGGCCCGTTGTCTGTTTTCAACGATTCGGGAAGCCATGTGTGCAGAAAATTATCTCTAGATTCTCGATGATCTTGCTAGAAGTTACTGATCTCAGAAGGTCGACTTCGAAGTATCTACTATAATAGTCAACAGTTACTAGTACATAATTTCCTGTGGCAAGTGGTCCCATTAGATCAGCTGCTAGGTCTTTCCAGGGTTGATCTGGAAAAGGTGTGTGTTTCAGTGGTTCAGGTGGGTTTCGATGTCCCACTAGCTGACAACCATGACAGGTCTTGCATTTCTCTTCCACCTGTTACCTGGGCACCAGACTTTTGTTCTTAACCTCTGTTTCGTCTTCACTACTCCTTGGTAGCCCTCATGTCCTAGGTCTAACACAAGACTTCGCAATTTACGTGGTATTAACAATCTTGTCCCTCTTAACACAAGCTTACCAAGGGTAGACAGTTCTTGTCTCACAGCTTTATAGTTAGGCATAGCATTGTCCCACTCACCGGTTTTAATGTGTTTTCTCAGTTGGGTTAACTCAGTGTCAACAGCTGATTCTCTCTCAATCTCTTGTACAGACAAGGCTATTGGTTCAGCATTCTCTGCTACACGACGAATATACTCTTCCTCATTGTCATTCTTACAAACTCCTTCGATTCCATTTAGCCGCCTATTGTCCTTTCCTGAAATATGCTTAACGACAAAGTTGTAAGGTTGCAGTCTAAGAACCCAACGTTCTATGCGTGCTGAATTTCTAGAGTTAGTGGAATAAATTACTTCAAGAGATTTGCAGTCTGCCATATAAATACATGTGAAACCGCTCACATCCCTAGACTAATCCTAAAGCTTCTTTCTCAGTTTGCGAATAACGTTTCTCAACTTCTGTAAGACTCCTGCTCGCATATGCAATCACTCGTTCACAGCCATGCTTGACTTGTGTGAGAACTGCCCCCAAACCAACTGGGCTCGCATTAGTAATAAGCTTAGTTTCTGCGTTCTGATCAAAGTAGGCGAGAGTACTTGCTTGACTCAAGTCTTTCTTAAGCATGTCAAATGCATTCTGTTGTTCTTCTCTCCAAACGAACTCTTCTCCTTTTTTAGTAAGAATTCGCAAAGGTTCAGTTTTGGTTGCTAAATTTGGTATAAAGCGTGCACTAAAGTTCACTAGTCCTAAGAAGCTTCTGACCTCTCCTGCATTCTGCGGCTCTTTCGCATTCATCACTTGCCTGTACTCGGGATTCTGAGGGGCCAATCCCCTTACTAGACAACAAGTAACCCATGAAGGTCAGTTCTGACATCCTTAGAACACACTTATCTTTATTTAGAGTTAATCCCTCTTGTCTCAGATGCTCTAGTGTTTTATGCAACCTAGCATTGAGCTTTTCAATACTACGTCCATGTACAATTATGTTATCATGTATATTGTGTATACCTTCACATCCTGCCACAACTTGTTGTATGATGTGTTGGTACAGCTCAGGTACTGAGTTTACACCAAAACTAAGTCTTTTGTATCTGTAGAGACCCTGGTGTGTTACAAATGTAGTTATTCCCTAGACTTTTCATTTAACTCAATTTGATGGAAACCATATTTCAAGTCTAGTTTGGTAAATGTTGTACTCCCATTTAAATGTCATCAACAGTGGGGATGGGATGACGTTCTCTTTCTATGACTTTGTTTGCTTTTCTCATATCTACACACAGTCTAATATCCCCTGAGGGTTTAGGAATTATGACAACAGGGCTTACCCAGGGTGTGGGCCCGTTCACTACTTCGATAATATCATAATCAACGAGTTCTTGTAATTCATGTTCAACTTTTTTCCTCAATCCATATGGGATAGGCCGGGTTTCTGGGCAACAAGTGGAACTTCCTCATTAATATGTAGTTTCGCTTGATAATTCTTTAATTTTCCCACCCCTGAAAAGCACTCTTTGTATTCATCAAAAGTATTGTGCCCCTTAACAGAGGTAATTTCAATCTCGACCACTTCACACGTTTGTCAACTATCGGTCTACCCTTTTCTTTGATCACAACAAAACATGTTGAACAAGAATTATTACTCGTGGTACCACGAGTCAACGTTTGGGTTCGATTTCTTTTTCTTTTTTCTTTTTTCTTCATGTCGCGATT
>JANCMA020409582.1:0-11125 GCA_024336925.2 Zoanthus solanderi
CGACCGTTCTTGATATGGGAATTACAGTCGAAATCACTACCTCAAATAAAGTTACTAGGACGTGTGCAAACACCATTAACAACACTGCTAACGGTGCGCTTACAAGTGGCATTATTGCTTTTAACTAACTCCTCGAAATACATTAATGACATTTTAATTTTTAACTTTTTCTTCTTTTGCTGTATTTGAAATCCAACATAGGCAATAAAAATTCTATCAGGTGCGCTTTATAGCCCAAATGGGAAATTCGTGAAAACGACCGTTCTTGATATGGGAAGTACAGTCGAAATCCTCCCTCTCCCTTCCAACCCATAAAGAATGAACACTCCCTTACTGTTCACACGGCGGTACCATTTGCAGGCCGTTTTTTTTTTTTAACGCCCCAACTCAACGCTATCCACAAAGTAATCCAGCTCGTAGTTAAGACTTAGGCGATTGACGCCCAAAGACGGAGGAGAGACCTTGATCTAGCCTAACGGGCAAACCTAAATGGTAGCTGAATAGTTTAGCAACTGGTCACATGGTTTAATTACCTTGTGCCAAAGTCATATATTCTGGCATGGTTTATAAGAAATTAAATTTAAAGGGAAAAGAGCAAATATATTTGTGAAATAAGCGTTTGATTATATGAAAGCACACTAAACCAGTAAGGAATTCTCCCCAAAACCCATTCTACATAAAATACAAGGTGAGAAACGACGTAACATGATTTAAAATGACTTGCGTCGGTCTATCAGTTTATTAAAATAAATTAGTTGGTTGGGGCATAGTAAAACACAGCGCTAGAGATTTTAATTAAAATGATAAATGAAAATAAACAGAAATACACACAGTTATTTCTTTAGATAAATCTTTCAATTGATCTGACTCTTGGATGCCCTAATATATCTTGTAAAGAAGACCTAAGCAATAAATGCGAGGTCGATTTACAACATCAGACTTCCTGTGTATAAGTTATATAAAATTTACAGCTTGATATTTTACGGTTACACGTTAAGATATGGGAGTAGACTCGAAGTTTGGCTATTGGGACCACCAAGGGTTAGAAAGAAAATTTCAGCACAAACACGTGCATTGACAGCATACGCATTCTTTCGGTTTCGTAACGAAGGAGAAAAAACCATTAAGTGGTAAAAAGTATGTTTTTAAGAAACCTGGAGTGTGTGAAATATTTGCGTCTAAGTGCTGTAATTGTATAAAGAAATTTGATTCTTTTACCTTAGAGTTATCTAAATACATAAATATGGATATTCTATTGGCCGTATCAAGAAACAGGCGTAAAAAGAAAAATATGAGATATCTACAAGCATTATAGCATCTACAAAACATCTCTCTGTCTTAAATCTTGACAAATAATTTTAAAATATACCATAATTCTTATAACAACCTTGAATTTTCTGTCGTCAGAACAAGTTCGTGCTTTGTGAAGCAAATACAAGGCGCCAACAACTTCCCATATATAAAACACCGACGAAAAAAACCCTGATCCCTTTTTTAGGTATACGTCTTTATCTTGAGGATGCGATGTACCTCGTAAAAGATATATATGCAGCTAAGGCAAAAACTATATTCAACCTCTGAGCCCATCATTAAATACATTTACAGACCCTTCAAGCTTATTGACACGAAAAAGGAACGGAAGAAACGTTTTCATAAGGAAGAAAAGGAGAATTTTACAACCATCTGTCAATAAAATTGTAATGTAAAGAAAATATTGCTCGAAATAAGATTAGACAGCCTTAAACGGAAACATTTTCTTCAAACAAAAATATTACAAAAGCATAAAACAACTAAATAAAATGCTTTGACAACATTGGAACATTTAGAACAAATATGGTTTTGAACAATTTTCTCATTGCTGTCGCTTCTTCTTTACCTAAGAAGACCTAAAAGAAATAAATATTTAGCTATTCTACATTTTATTGGCAATCTGTTCATTTTTTCATTTTTTTTTTCACAGTTCACAGTTCTTATTGCATAACTGTGACAAAGAAATAACTCCAGCAATGTTTCATATTTTCCCCCCAAGAAACTCATATGAGATGCAAAAACCAAATTAAGAACAAAATTATTTGGTTTGAACAAAATGAATGATAAACGATGTTTTTACTCATATTTATAGAAACTAGGTATAGCTCTTCATTTGAAAATAATACTTTATAAAATAATGTTCTCAAAACGTAAAAACAGGAAAGATAAAAAGGAGTGTAAAAAAATTGTTTGTTAAAAATATTTTGATGAGTTTTAAGCCAATTAAAACAGTTTCAAGTCCTACAGTTGTAGCACAATTGCTTTAAATTTCAGATGTATAATTTAAAAGATCAAAAGTTTCAAAACTTACTGCAACAATACCAGGCCGTGCAATCAACAGCTTGAAGGGTTTTCAATAAATATACATTTATATATTTGAACATGTGTGCCAATATACATTAACTGACAACCAATGACTACACCGAAATTACCTGCTCAGTTATAATACATAGCCAAACCTGCAACTAAGTATACAACTGTTTCACAAGACATTTAAAAGTATTTCAACTTTGAAATAAATGATCAAACTTAGCCTCAAAGAAACACACAAAACATTTGTTTTACATCCTACGTGGTATCCATTCACTATTTTTTCATCTGTGTACATACACCCGTACCTAACCTGCTTGGCGGAGGTTTCCGTTAAGGTAACTGTTCAGTTTGAAACCGATGGAAATGACCAAAACGAGACTATTAGCCATTCGGAGAGATCAAAAGTTAACTTAGATCAATAGTAAACCTTTAAAAGAGTGAAAATATAATTGGGATTGCTCATATACTGAACGACATTTTAAAACAGAAAAATTTTGCCGGAAGTAAAACGGATCACCACGCCCTTTTGTTTTGACAGTTTGAGCGGTCTTGTGCAGCCAGCTGCAAATTTACTTGCAAATTTCCATTAGATGTCCATTTATTCTTTTTTCTCTTTTCCCTTCTATGTTTTTGAAAAAGCTAATCCAAACAGTATTGCTTAATTGTGTTTCGCCTTGCGTAAATTTTAAAAACAACTCGGTCACCTCTGTTGATTTATATAATTTTTCGGGAAACAGAACCGCCGGAAGTGATTTTCATAGGCTGAGTGATCTTGGGGGCGGAGTAAAACAAACATATAATGCGGTGAGCTTGGGAGAACGCCAAAACTTTCAAAGGCTATTTTCTCAAAACTATTTTTATGTCAAATCTATGAAACACTCGAGGTTTCAACTTAGAAAGTTTTGCACTCACTGGCTTGAAAGTTGGCAATCAAACAGTTAAACAACTGAAGTTAAAAAATGTGTCAGCGTTTTTTGAAATTTTAAAAACTTTCAAAGTTATGGCAATAAAACTCCGCCGATTTCGTTTTCGAAAGTGCTATTTCGGGTATTTGGTTGTAAAATAAAAACAAAGCGGCCTTTCAAAAAGCGCCGACACATTTCTGAACTTCGATTAGTGTCAAATATGAAAATATAATAACTGATGTCATCAAACGCAACACGTCTTACTTGGAACTCCCGAAAGAGAACACAAAGGTCGGAAAACAAGGCTTTCGTTCTTTTTACTTATTTGAAGTTTCCAAATATAAATTAAACAGCGACTTAGAGAATTTAATAAGCTTTTCAGTGGTATATAGGTTTATAGGATTACGTACAGAGACGTGCTCCGTTAACTAAAAACACCGCTTAAACTGAACAGTAACCTTAAATTTACAAGTAACTGCCGGAGACCTGTCCAAACCAGTTTAAAACTGGTTATAATCAGTATGGATTATTGCTTTTGTTAGAATGAAAAATAGCCGCTGACTACTGAAGTTTACCGCTCTGCTGAGATTACAAATTTTAGTGCCAGAGAAAGTGAAGTTCAATAACTTATGATATTTAACGAATCACGAGTTTGCGCACGCTCGATAAAAAAATCAAGTTCATCAATGCCAAATTTCCTTTCACTCCTTTGAAGGAGACAAGTAAGGAACCTTCTGCCAAGCAGGAAAGCAAGAGTACTCAGTCTGAATTAACTATTGGCGGTCAAATTTACTTAGCTAGTTTCGGCAAAGAGTAACACCAGAAGTAAAGTATGCGACAAAAATAACTTAAAACAAAATTCGAATTGCTAATTGTACAGTTTGTACATATTTAAAAAAAATATTTTGAGCAACATACCAGCAACGAATAGGTGTCTTATTTCTAAACATTTTGAATGGCTTAAAAATAGGTGGTATACCATTGGGATCACTGACGAAGCACTTTTTCTCGCTGTTCAAAAGCATTCTCATACAATTCACAATTGTTAGAAACTGTAAAAGAAAAGTATTCAAACTATTTTAATAATTAAAACTGGACACCTAAACTTTCATCTCGTTAAAGATTTCTTTGTAAATTATCAACAAAAACTGGCACCATTATTTCCTGTGGAGGACACTGACACATTTAAACATGGTTTGTGATTGGCTGAAACTGGGTCTGGGAAACTTTAAAGCTTGTTTTTGATTGGTTCACAAGTCTGTGTCCAATAAAAGAAAATAGGGCACGAAAATGAGACTTGTAAATCAAACCTATGATAGCAAATAAAGTAATCTTGTTACCTCAAAAAAAATGTGCATTTTTCTCCTTCGTGTTGTCTGGAATTGTGGGTGTTCAAATGAAAAAATGAATGGCAAAACTTAACTTGTGCACTTACAAAAATTTCGATCATCAACAGTTATTTTAAAAACAGGGAAAATATTAAATTAATATTGTTTTGATTTAGGTAAATTATTAATTGTTATATTTTGCCTTTGACAGTAACTCCTTAGTCACAGAATGGGGTATTATAACTAATTACCTACCATTTAAATGTCTTGAAGACTAATAAAATACTGGACAATAATGTCCAAAATAGATTTCTTACAAATATAGACTTTTGTCATCTGTGTTACTAAGGTAATTAATTTCACAAACCATGGCTTGTATTTTAAACCTCTACACCACGTAAGATGTTGGCAATAATTCTGTAATCAGCTCACAAAACGGCTGGGCCAAGCTAATATCATGAAAATCAATGTATTTCAGGCTTGTGTTCCCAGGCTATCTACACTCTACAGCCTGAACATTTGGGGGTGTAACTGAACTTGAAGAGGGCTTGGAATCTTTCATAGTCTCGATTGTAGCAGCAGCAGCCGCTTGTTCTGCAGAAAACAATTACACTTAGCTAAGAAAGAGTAACTAGTAACATTGTCTGCATGTATGCAATAATAATTACTTGTTACTGTCTAGAAATAATAATCATATTTATCTAAAGAAAACAGGTAGTATTTCATGTCTGTAGTTATTAACAATTACTTGCTAGTAATTATAGGAGGCATTATCAAGACAGCACAAGGTTAAAATTTGTATGATCACGACCGTAAGCAGTTTAAGGTGCTGAGTTTTCGAGAATTAACCCAACGCCAAAGGAACTCAAGAAATAGAGAAAACGTTGCACAGAAAGCTTCATCAAATCTCTAAATAGGTCCAGCATACTAAAATTGTGTGTTTCTGCTCGACGAATCATCTCAAGGTTGAAATATTTATTGATAACCGTATGAAGATGAGTAAGAAGTATAACTTTGTAAGGCTGTCGGAACAACAAGATGCCCTGTATACTTGCACTGAATTGTTCCACTACAAGCTAATTTAATTGTGCCACTACAAGTTATAATAGTTAAATAGTTAAGTAGTTTTTAATAGTTATATCAGCTGAATAGTTTTTAATAGTTATTAACGTATCAATATACACATTTTAATCTGGATTACTTTAGCTAGGAGATAACAGCTGTAAACACTGCACATGAACATTTTATGCTAATATGCGCTATAAACATTTTATTATTGTTATTATTCGACTGTATAACAAATAGCCTCTCAATAGCTACATTTTTTTATCGATAATCAATATGCAAAAAATAAAACTCTAACCTTCTCTTTTTTTTCTTAACCTTTTCTTTTTTCTGTCAATACTGGCAACTTCAGCTTTTAGAGAACTGTAAACTTTCCTCATCTCCCCAATTTTCTCTTGCAGTAGTCTTATTCTTTCTGCACCATCAGTTTTGGCCTTGATTTGTTCTGCAATGGGAAACATAGAAACTTAGCATCATTTCCCACATACACTAATCTGGTGTGGAACCGAGCTACAGGTGTGGCTTCCTCGAAAACAATCATAATCAGCAATATAAGCAATAAAAGCACATTTGTCTTTTTTACGTTCCTGTGGTAATTATTTTCTAACAAATTCAGTAGCCATTATCCAAATCTGTAATAGCCTTCTTTCAAACACTGCTTGATGAATTCGAATAAAAACTTCGGCAAAGCTTGTGTTTATGATTGTATACATACTAAATAACTGTAAAATTTACAAACGGAAGGCTGCAACTGGTTTCCTAGTTACTGCAGAACAGGGCAGCCAGATAAACTGTAATTAGCCGACGTTGATTTAGGGAGGGTGAAAAACTATTGTGCTAGGATATATCCTCACACTCGGATTTAGATCAGCAAAGACCAGGATACATACCCGGAACTATAGAGAGGTGAGAGGTGTGAATGATGACTGATAATTCAAGCTGATTTTTAATGAACTCTACTAGTGTATAGCAAAACCCAAACCTCCTCATCATTAAAATGTTTTACAACCTGCCTATAGTTTTTGACTGAGTTGACTTTCTCAAATCTTAGAAAGGTATACACGACAAAAATAATCTAGGTACTTAATGAACAATGTTTTGTAAACTTGATACAAAAAAGTGATATCAGGGTTCCTACAGTTCAGGAGCCAACTAATTTTTGACCTTTTTAAGGTTTTTTAATGCCAAAAGTAAAAACATTTAAGACCAATTTTTCAACACCAAAAATTAGAAAAAGAAACCCTTAAATAGATAACAATGCTGGTAAACACTTTCCACGGTAAACAAGATCACACATTCACAAAAAAAACTATAAATTCTATAACCGAACAACAACAAGAGTTCTGATCAACAAAGGTAAATGCAGAGTGGTGTGGCGCAGTCAATACAACATTGATCAAAAACGTGAAAGACACGAACGTCCCGCTAAAATTGCTTACGATAGGCAGAAAGAATTGGCTGTAAGAAAAACCGCATTACATATATAATGTCTTTTAAGACCTAAAAGAAATTCTAGAAAATTTAAGACCTTTTTAAGGCCCTAAATCTGCAAAAAACAAAATAAACTGTTAATGACCCGCGAGAGCGCCGGATATGTCTGTGGGGTAGGAAGCAAAAAATCTGTGAGAAAAAAAAACTAGATATCAAAAAATGAGAATTAATGTCAAAAACTTCCTAACATGGCTTTGAAGATTTCCAACACGATTAAATAGCTTTCAAACAGCAATAAAAGTTGACTAACCTAAATCTTGGTCAAATGTGATCCTAGGTCTGCTAGGGGAAGGCTTACAAAATGGTGAACAAGAAGGTCCAGGACTTGGAGGTACATCGCTACCTGTACTCTCGTTACCAGAATTAAGACGATGCTTCCTTTTTTCTCTTCTACTCCTATGTCTTTTGTGATGTCTTTCACAATTCTTTCGATCTCCTGACTTAAAAACTTTGCTGCTTTCTTTTTTATCCTTTCCATCCGAATTATCCAACGAACTCATTGGACTTTCGCTTCTTTCTTCTTTCACAGATTTCAGTTCACTTAAAGTACTTTCAGCTATTATTCTTCCAACTTCATCAGGTTTTAACTTCACCTCAGAATTACTACAGCTTGAAAAATCTCCTGACGTTATGCTACCCTCCGTCTGAGGAGATTCGACAGGTGACTTTACCTGTGTATTGTCCTTTAATAAATTTTCAATTTCTTTATCTGCAAGTTCACTGTCTTTATCAAGTCTAATAAGCTTTCCTGATGGTGCTAAAGCATCAAGATCACTTGGAATTATAAGTCCATTAACTCTGTTTAATTTTTCCCTTTTTCTATTAGTAGTTACACTGTCTTCAACATGCATTTCACTTAGGTTTGAATTAACTTCAGTTTTATCCTCAATGTCTTTCGGTGTTTCACTAATATCAGTGTTAGCCTTGGTTTCATTATCAGCGTTGTAAGTTTCTGGTTCAGATTTAATAACTTCAACTGTTTCTTCTGTTTTCTCACTATTTTCATGTTCAGCATCATCGTCTGCTACAGGCTTTGTTAGTGGAGACAACTCCTCTGTAAAGGACCTGGGGCCTAACAGACGAAAATTGTAGATCATATCATTAATCATAACTAAAGCAGAGTAGTTGTTATTCCTCTTTATAACATAGAGGACAAAATTACTCAGTGCTGATTGGCTCACGAGGGAGGGATATTTTTATAATTGAGAGTAAAATTACGGGATTGATTGAGTGCTGGTTGCAAAAGTTGTTGTTTCTGCAAGAACAGCTTCCCGGTTTTCCAAAGTTGATAAAAATGATATTCAAAATTTAAAGGTTTCTAGTGAAAATGAAAACACTAGAAAAAATACAAATTATTGGCTAAACATATTTCAGAAGTGGGCAACAGCAAGGGAAGTCAAACAACGCCTTGAGGAGTACGAGTGCCAAGTTCTCAACAAAACTCTGTGCAAAGAAGAATTGTGCACTGGATGTCATAAACGAGTAATCCTCGTCAAATTTAGCATTACTTTCACTTTTGTTTTCAATTTCTTCCAAATTTAAATTAATTCTAAATTTTACTCAGCCCCATGCGATTAACTATGCTAATTAATTCTACATTGTTTTCGTTCATAGCAGCAAATAATCATGGTTACCAAGCAATCACAAAACTAGTCACTGAACAAATATGGAAATAAAAAGCCCTTCTCCCAGTCTTCTCCATCACCTGATAATGACTCGCAGATCACAATGAAAACGTCACAGTTTTTCCAATCAAAAGAATCGAGAGACAATTCAAAAAAAATATATATAGTATTGTCTATCAGTAAGTTTGAAAGCTTGTAAGGTGTCACTTACTAGCTGATGTTGGTTCTGGTGTAAGTGATTTTTTCCTTCTCCTACCTCCACCTAGAGTTTGGCTCTTCATTCCTAGATTGGAACACATAATTATTACAATGGATCAATATTGTAAACATAACAAAGAAATACAATGATAAACAGGGGCTGATTCAGAAATTTT
Source organism: Zoanthus solanderi (assembly GCA_024336925.2). Lineage (NCBI taxonomy): Eukaryota > Metazoa > Cnidaria > Anthozoa > Zoantharia > Zoanthidae > Zoanthus > Zoanthus solanderi. Next base: position 9,132 of record JANCMA020409582.1, read on the forward strand.
GAAAAGGGCCCAATTTCCGAATTCTAGACCCCATCCCCACACTCCCACAAAAATGAAACTTTCCATGAACATCTACAACGGCTGCTATAATACATCTTATTTAAATTTAAAGAGAAAAATTTAATCTATACCTCGTGATCAAAATGCAATGTCTGCATAAACTAGGCTAAACTGAAAAGTATACATGGCTACAGAGTAAGTTTATTGAAATAGGTAGGAAAAAAATAATCAATGCTGCCCCGGGCCCTCCCCTAAATCTGCCACTGATAAAATAAATTCTCCAGTGAATTGCCGTTTTTCATCCGACGTCATGGTGGCCATGTTGGTCCCTTCTTAACAAAAGAATTTGATTTTATTTCTTTTGTTTCGGACACCAACATGGCACCAATGTTTGTCTTCTGTGTCACTTGGGATTGTGTGAAAACCACCAATAGAAATCTTTCAAAATTACCTTCATCATCACCTCTACGTAGATCAGGCATGGAGTTCTGCCTCTCTGTTCGTAATCTTCCTCTCCCTGGTCCAGATTTGGGAGAAGTTAACTGTGGTTTACCAGATGCCCCGGATGCAGACTTTCCCATTGTTGGAGATGGCGATTTCCCATTTGTTGAACCTGACTTTCCTAATGCTGGTGACGGGGATTTCCTAGTTACTGGAGCTAGAGACTTTCCCAAAGCGGGTGAAGCTTTTTTGGTATCAGGCTTTCTGCTGGGTGAAATCCCCCTCCGAGTTCCCTTACTACCATTTGTAGCTGTACCTCGTCCATTTGTTTTTGGTGATGAGGCAGGCAAGCTACTCTTCGAGTTCTTCTTCCCTGATAGTTTAGGAGATGCTTTTACTATTGGCTTTGGTGGGGATTTTCTGCCTTTTGAAGGAACTGTTTCTTTCGAGACAGAAGTGCTTCGTTTTCTTGTTTGTCGAGGTCCTATTCCACTGATTCTATCTGGTTTGATCCATTCATCATACCTGTGACAGAAGAACAGAACTTTAACAGTTGTATTCTTCAGACTTCTGCACAGAAAATTAAAGGACCACAGCTTCACCCTACTTTTATTTGCTTTACATTTTTCCCCTAAGTAAGATTTTAGTTGTTGTTTATTTGCAAAAATATTTGTCAAATATTCAAAAACATTAGTAAATATCTACTTTCCATGTTTGACATGGATGGCAGCAATGTTTGCACACTCGGTATGATTGCAGCCTCAGGGAAGCCAAACATCAAACATTTGTCTGACACTCTTGCCATTTCAATTAACTTTCCATCCCTGAAGTTCACTATGAATACAACTGCCAATTCTCGGTCTAGCCAGTAATGAATTATTGTCTCATCCTGCTAAAATCTAACATATGAGGTGCTGACATTTTGAGATTTAGCTCACCAGTACACTACATTCTACACAAAAGTATGATCATGAACTTGCCATTGTTAAGCTGTTTCGATTATATATTTTTCCTTTTCACTGATACACATTTTTAGTCTCCAGTGCTTAAAATTTGGCATTGGCAGATGTCTTGTGTAGCAGTCTCTCTGACTAAGTTTGTGATGATATCAATGTCAACAAAAATGCTACAGCAAGCTCTCCCTTATTTCCTATTTTGAAATAAATTTAAATTTTGGATTTTGTTTCATTTTCATTTGTAAGATAATTAGCCGTGATACCATAATTATGGAATCTATAAACAGGCTTAGTATTAAGACTCCTCTTGAACAAACTCTGCCTACACGAATACTACCAAAAATAAAATCTACAGAAATAATATAAAGTTAATTGTCTTAGCAAAACACTTTTACACTACCTGTTGTTCCACCCAGCATAATGAACACAGTACATCAACCCTTCCTCTGCCTCTGTGTCAGTTGAGATAATCTATCACAAAATAAACAAAATAAAATTTTAAATAATTCAATAAATAAATCTGCTCGGTTTGTTACAGACATTTCCTTGCCGTCTTTCACTCTTTACACGCACTAAGGATTAAAAAATTAAAATCTG
>JANCMA020409693.1:255-11125 GCA_024336925.2 Zoanthus solanderi
ACCAGCTCCTATCACCACCATTATCATTTTAATTACTATCACAACTGTTACCATCATAATCATGACCATCACCAGCTCCTATCGCCACCATTATCATTTTAATTACTATCACAACTGTTACCATCATAATCATGACCATCACCAGCTCCTATCACCACCATTATCATTTTAATTACTATCACAACTGTTACCATCATAATCATGACCATCACCAGCTGCTATCACCACCATTATCATTTTACTATCACAACTGTTACCATCATAATCATGACCATCACCAGCTCCTATCACCACCATTATCATTTTACTATCACAACTGTTACCACCATAATCATGACCATCACTAATCATCACCACCATTATCATTTTACTATCACAACTGTTACCATCATAATCATGACCATCACTAATCATCACCACCATTATCATTTTAATTACTATCACAACTGTTACCATCATAATCATGACCATCTTTTATTTTCATCATCAAAATCTTCACTATCAAAATCCTGTATCACTCCATAATTATTCTTTGTAATGTACAATTGTCTAATTTGAATTAATTGTTTGATAATAAACTATTAAGTTTTGTAAGACCAAGACTATTTAACTGGTATCAAATTATAAAAAAATAACTAAATCCTTACAAGCCAATTGGCCAATGGAGTCAGCACTTATCTCCGTTTTCTGTAGTATTATACGGCGGTGAGAAACTGAAGACTAATCCATTGCGGGTTAATTCGTTTTTTTTTACAATAAACTTGTACATAACGTTAGTAATTGTTATTAATACTAAAGTAGAAAGCACACAACCACCCGAACTCAACTCCACGGTTGGGCCAGAACCCACACGCGTGCGCACACGTGGACATCCAAATCGTGGAGTTGAGTTCAGGTGGTTGTGTGCTTTCTACCGTTATACTTTTATTAATACTAAGTCTGTACCACAGTGTAAACAATTACGTTATGACTAATTGTTGTGTTTATTTACGCATTGTTAAAAAAGGTAATAATTGTACGAATAATAGTATATTTATTCTTTTTGGGGCCTGGACCTACAAGATAAATTATAAAATAACTTGGATAGTACGTTTGTTTTGATTGGTGTCTTTTCATATAGCGCTATGAAACATAGCAAGTGATCTGTTCTCGAATTCTCCCAATTAACCGTTGGATTCTGTTCACCAAGCTATGAAGACACGGAAAACATGTTTTAGTTCATAATTATAAGGGAATTTCAAGTAAGTGACGAAAGATGACTTTAAAAGGACTGCATGATCAGTAGCATTTTTGCTTACTGAAAGTCCAGATTTTTCAAAGTTTCCAAAATTAAGTTACGACTCCCGGTTTTCGTTCTCGAAATTTCCGACATTTTAGTGTAAAACTCCTGGAACCGCATTTTTAGGGCTGTGATAGACTCAACTTTCCTTTGGTCTTATCTTAAAATGATAAAACAAGAATTGATGATACATCTTTCCCAAAATCTTACCTAAATGGTCTGGATCGGCTGCCATAGTAACCACACAGAACAAAAACAAGTATGAGAATTGCAATTACCGACAGTACCACCAGAATTATAGTAAGAATGAGTAGCCATTCTGTAAAAAAAAGAATAGTTTTAGGTTAGCAGCATAAACCGTAGGCCTGAGGGTCCAAGCCTAATACCCTGTTCACACAAATTCGGATATTTTTGGAATAGCATATATTTTTATGCGAATCGGCCATTCGTCAAACACGAAATAGTGTGAAAAGATCTTATTTAGAGTTGTCAGGACTGCAAGTACGTAACAACAGATGCTTTCTCAGTATTTGTTTAGGTTCATCAGAAGAGAAACATTTAATCGCTTTCTGCTCACAAAGTTTAAGGCGGAGAGAACAAAACTCTTATGAACTGCACGTAAAGAAGTAAAGAGTAAGCCGGACATGGGATTTTTCTGAACCGTCGTTTTTCGCGTTCGCGTCCTCGTTGCTAAACGAAACCGCATCTTTTTGAAACCGCTCTCTAGAGTAGATTTGTTTGACACCCGGGCCGAAACTGGAAATTTTTGAATACATGAAGGCGGCAAATAATGGCAACTTTGCTTTCGCTTATTTCAAGCCTTATAGTACTTGCTCTTGTGAAACCAATATTGCAATTTTGACAACAAAGTCGACGGTTTCAAATTTATATTTTCAGCAAAATCTTGACTTCCAAACCAATGAACAGGCTTCGACTACTACACTTTTCTTGTGTAGACATTTAAGGACTAAAATTATTGACTAAAATAGCTAGAACTAGCAATAATATGTCCAGTGATTTTGATCGAAACTGCACCACATCTAAATACTGGCCAAAAAATTAAATGGCGGCCAGGGTCGATTCGCTTTTGTGTATTCATGTGGATTGGTGAATGTACTCGTTTGGACTCAAATATTTTTACGCGGCTAGAACTACCCAGATTCGGATTCGTGTGGACGGGGTCTAAGCGTTTTGTAGGTAATAGATAATTTTTACACTGACAAAAGTGTTTGTTATATAAACAATTAAATTAAATCGTTGTACAGTAAGCTTTGTAACCCTGAGTCGAAGGCGCTAAAGAACTGCCATTAATTTTTTAGGCATCCGTTGGAAAGTTCGATGAGCGGTTGTTTAAAAAACAACTTGTTAGCAACAATGAACAAGCCTCCAAAATCTTTCATTTGTTATCGTACAAGAACAATAGCACGCCATGTGTGATTAGGTCGGAATAGGTTCTCTGCGAGGTTGATCATGCTCAAATTTAAAGAAATCCGAAGCTGAGAAAGAGAGAATGTTATTTCATTATTGCAAAAAATCATTTTAGAGGAACATTTCCCATAGTCAATTGGCAAGTAAACTGTGGACTTTTCACTGAGTTTCTTTTCCAGTTACGTGTTAATCAATTGGCAACTGTCGTGAATTATCAGCTGACAAATTGTGTTTGATAGGAACTCAATATCGCTGTTTTATATTTGTAGCTGACTGTATTCCCTAGAATGGTAATAATAAAATTCCTCAAGTGGCCCATGAACCTGGAGCTTATCTCCGGTTTCTATTGTGTTAAGTGGATAAGAGTCTTTGACTCCCCCTGGATGGGACACTAATCCATCGCAGGTTAGCTCCCAGCAGACGCTGGTACTCATTTACCTACCCCGGAAGGATGGAAAGCTAAAAAGAAGGTCACACGAACATTTAAATTTCAGCAGAGCCGGGGATCGAAATGGAGGCCTTGTGGTCAGAAGAAATCTTACCAACTGCGCCAACCATGTATAAGAATATCTAATTAAGCTTAAAATATCCAAAATATTTTCAAAAATCAGCCTTTTCTCATACGTTACCCTATTGTGTTTGACAGTATTACCTTTCCTAAAATTTTCTTTTATTTTTTAACTCGAGCATTTTGAAAAAATTGCCTGTTGTTCATTGGAACAATGTTTCTTCTCTGTTGTCTACATATGTCGGCTCGAAATACATTCTGGTTTCTGTAGTGTTTATTTTCACTTACCATCCTCTTTCTCGCCAACGAAGTACCCTGAAAAAAAAAACAAGCAACAGGAGTAAAACTTAAAGACACTGTAATCTGCTTGATGGGTTGTGAAAACAGATGAAAGTATTACAAGTCCTCTGGGCTTGTTTGTATAACTTCTTTTATTTATGTAGCTTGCTCTCGACTGCTAGCTAAAACCATTCTCTTTTTATACACCTTCTTTGAGACTGTTTTAAGAAATTAATCAATACACTGTAACAGTGTTTTCTCATCATACCGGATTCTGAATATTCGCTGGCTAGACAGGCTTAATGCACTTTTTCTACAACAGAATTACTAGAATTCAACAGCTAATAAACTCAAAGACTGCGATCGTAAAACTCAAGGCCATTGCGTTACCTAAAACAATGATTCAAATTCTTTATTTAATTATCTATCTTAGTTCTTAAAAACGTCCTATCGCATTTACTGGTTTAGAGAACTAGTAAGCTGCGAGTTTGTTCAAAAAAATAAAGAAATAGGCATTTGTGATTACTCAGCAAGAGTTACGATTGTTATATTACCTTTGTTGTTGTTTACCTTTCTCAAAATATAACTAGTTTCCTGTTTCATCGTTAAAAGACTAAAGTCCAAGAAGTTCTCAAGTCTATTTTAAGATCAGTCAGGAAACTAAGTTTTCTCACGACCCTAAAGCTAAAACATCTTTCTCTAGAGAACCATGCACCAAATTAAAATTAAAACTAATTGCCAACGAGCCAGGCGAGCGAAGAGGCGGCAGCATCATAGAGCCGATGCACGTGTAGCTATATATAGAAAGCAGGGAGAAAAAATATCGACCTGGATGTAAGGTAACTTCACACTAGATTTGTGTGAGCCAATCACAGCACGAAACATTTTTAGTGAACAAACAGCGGCTTATTCATTTTATCAAAGACATTTTATCTGACAAGTGTCAGAACTGATGAAAATGTTTAAAAAACAAAACAAAATATTACAAGAAAATTCTTTATGTTCGAATGGTTTTCACATGAGATATTTCAGTTTATTTCCCTTTCAAATAGTAAAACTAGAACGCCAGTTCTCAGTACTTGCAGAACTCAGTTCTGTCGTCCTCAAGCTTTTGTTTTACTCGTTGGCACTTAGCAATAGCTATTACTAGTAATAGATCATAATAGAGGTAGATTGAGAAAAGTGGACATTTTTTCCTTGTCAAGGAAAAGCTAGCATGAGTCTGAAATGTGGCAAGGATATCATTGATTTAGTAAACCGAAATTTATCAAAGAAAAATTGCTCGTCGTCTACACGAGTAAAAAACCTTGTCAATGGAAATTGTAAAGGGAAACTTGTTCATCATCAAAACGAGCTGTAAAAATTGACAATTAAACTTGTCAAGAAAAAAATGCTCGTGTAGACGAGGCTTGAATGAGTCGGCAATTAACATTGCTTTATGGGACACACGTGGGCTGCTTGATGCTTTGGAAAGCATAAAACAAACTTTAAGTAGCTCGTAAAACATAACGGGAAAGATGGTTAACAAGAGACAAAGCAAGAATTTTAAACTACTCTTTCTTTTCCTTTATTTTATTAATAAATTGGAGCCGGCGAGACTCAATGTAATCGTTTCTAGCTTTAAAGCGTAATTGTTGTCAGATACCCAACGTTATATTCGTCAGAAACCGCTTACTTTATTTGGCATAGGTATATAATCGAAAAGCTTAAGTTACCACACATTGACGCAGTTAAAATTTGACCGGATTGAAACTTTTGTAATCATTGCCGTAAGTAATATAAGGAACTGACGATTCCATCGTTAAACAGCAGTTTTTCAAAGCAGTTTGTGAATTTTAAAAACACTGTACGGCAAGATAATTAGCTAAACTTAATTAAAGCAATTCATTTTCTTACACAAAAATGTTTTATTAGGTTAAAAAAGAGACTAAAAGAGGTACATATTTATTATTGCTAAGAAAGAAAGACACGATGGTTAAAAACACTCGAAACGTCGACTCTTTATACGTCACTCGTCAGTTAAGCAATGATTTAAAATTTTAGCCTAGCCTCAAGTCTCTTATAATTATCCGTTGTAAGTACTTGTCGACTAACCCAAATAGCTTTTCTAAAAACTATTAAATAGTATATCGTCACTCGCGAAATTTGCAGCAACCTAAATATAACACAATGAAATATAGAACGTTTAATGATTATAAAACACTCACTTGAACCTTCACTGGACTTCACCATAAATGGCAAAAGGAACGCCGTTGCTAAAAATGGGTTGGAGAGCAAATGCCTCATTTTAAACTCTACTGCAAACTTTCGAAATCTGGCTAACGATTTAAGTTATTTTATGGAACTTTAGGTGAAGACAAAAGACCAATAAAGTTCATTCAAAATGGCCTTAAGCTGTTCAACGCTGTCTCGTCCAAAAAGTTATTTTCATCTTCTGAACTAAGCTCAGTTACACAGCAATCTTTTAAAAATGAAATTAAAGTTATTAAACTATTGTTCAAAGTTAATGTTTGAATTAAGTGCCGCCAGACGAAGTCTCATGGGAGAATTTTCTTTTGTTATAACAATTATGTTTGTTTTAAAAGCGAATTTTGTGTGCGAAAAAAAAGTTATTTTATTTGAAGCGGTATTACAAAATTACATTGTAAAAAAGCTAGAAACACAATGACGCCCCAAATGATTTGTCAAAAGAAAACTGTGGTTACAATTTGAGTAGAATCTGTTCTAGGATTTGATAGTAGTTTAGAATTCTTTTAAGTTTCTCTTTATATAACCAAAAAAATTGTTTTCTAACGTAAAAAATAACTGATGTACATCTTTAATTAACATCAATGGACCCATTAATTAAAATCTGTGCTTTTGAATTCATAGTTAAGTTTACAAATGCACATCATTGCTATCGCACAGTAGCGGTTTCCTTTGAAATAATCTTAGCTTTTCATCTGTTCATCTTTTTGACAAAAAGTTTCTAGTTTTGTGCAACGGTATACAGTGTATGTTTGAAGAATACTTTTAATGATCTTCAAGCATTTCTTTAAATTTTTATGTTTTTTTATTTCAAGCCCAAACAACAAAGTTTAAAAATGAATTTTTTAACTAACTAATCGACTCTTGAATGCAAACATGGAATGTTTTCGGAAGTAGTAGAATGCGCTACATAAGGCCTCAATTATGAAACGGGCCAGCCCGGTTGAACGGGCTGATTAGTTTTTCTATCGAGAACCCGGCTATCCGCATGAACACTGTAAAAAATTGGCTCGCGATTACGTAAAAAATGTTCAGCCTGGTTTTGTCGAGATCTCATTAACAACCATCCGCGGCAAACCGGGCTGGAAAATTTTCCTTTATAATTCATTAATTGCTCTACCGGGCTTAGCTTGTCCTGCCTGACAGTCGCTGCCCTATACTCAAGTCGATATGACGCAAACTCTTTTTTTATAAGAATGTCTAGTTCTGGAGATGAGGCTGAGAAGTCTTAAATATTTTTGGAATTTCAGCCTTAATATTCAGTGGGAAATTTTTGAAATTGCGCCATATTGTAAACAAATACGAAATTCCCGTCAACTTATGGCCTGGACGCGCCGGTTGTGGTTTCAGCCTGCTAAACTCGTTTCATGAAATCAGGGCTTAAGTGTGTATTTCTGTGAAAGGTGAAAATGTTTCTTAACCTTTGACCAGCGGTTGCTGGTAGAAACGTTTGTAGGCGTCACAAACTTGTTCTTACTCAGATTTGGTTGGATCTAATTCTTTTTCGGATTTACTTGAATTGTGCGAAGAACTAAGGAGGTTACTTACAACTTGCTGCATTGTAGTGTAAGCTAGGCCATTTAGCACGATCTGTTTTCGTCCCCACCTTAAGTTTAATAAATTTCAACGGCTTTCTATAAGCTAAAGCTATTTAAAATCCTTTACAAGCCAAGTGGCCCATGGAGCCGGCGCTTATCTCCGGTTTCTGTAATGTTAAGCAGATGAGAGTCTTTGACTCTCCCTTGATGGGACACTAATCCATCGCAGGTTAGCTCCCAGAAGACGCTGGTACTCATTTACCTACCCCGGAAGGATGGAAAGCTGAGTTAGCTTAGGTGGAAAAAAGGTCGCACAAATACTCAAATCTCGGCAGGGCTGGGGATCGGAACTGGGGACCTTGTGGTTGGAAGGCAGAGATCTTACCAGTTGCGTTAACAACGCACGCCCGCTTTGTATAAAGTAAACAAAAAATACAAAAATAATTTTTGTTGCTCAAACGAAATCGCAACTAATACGTACAAGCTTGTTCATGCAAATTTTATTCAGATTTCATCATCTCCTAGCTAGATAATAAATCCCTTAACGATCGATTCAGCCTTACCGATTGATTTACAAAGTATCGTGAAATGCGCAACAATTTCACTAACTTAACATGTTTTTCTTGATCCACTGTTGAAATTTCCATACTCTTGTAAATACCGTAAAGAAATTTTTCGCGTTACATCTTGGGTCTCCCCACCCAACCAATCCTTGTACTTCCCACCGGCCAGCGGTGTTCTTGCACACTAGCGGCCCGCCACTGTCACCATAGCAACCGCTTATCTTTCCTTGCTTGACATTTCCAGCGCAGATCATTGAGCTAGTGATTATCCACGGACGGCTGTCTATGTGAACAAGTCCTTGTACGGGGAGACTTTGTAAACGGGTAGAACAATCTGTGTTGGAGACAATAGGCATTGTTGCTTTATGGAGATGAAGGACAACTGTGGGCTTAGATATGTTGGCGTAGCCCCAGCCTGATGATTAAAAAAATAGATAAAATTTAACGCACACGAGGGGATACGATTTGTGTCTTCTGGTATTGAAAAAAAGACTTTCGTGAATGAACGTAAAGCTTGATTTTCACTGACGATAAAAAAAAACAATCGCAGGAAAAAAAGGTTTGGTTAAGGTTTCTATTTTTTAACGTCGGTACTTCCGTCAGTTCATAGATCTGTTATCAATGGAAGCCGACGGTGCGCCCTTTACCCCTTCCCTCTGTCAGTGCTCCATTTTACGGGCATTTAAAGCTACAGCTACACAGATCAGAGAAAACTAGGAACAGACGTTGGAGTCACTAAGAATCGAACAAGAAAAAAAATTTGGTACAAGTTCCCCAGTAATTATGAATGTTGCCATTTGAATTATACAATAACATGTCAATTGTAAACCTTTAAAAACCGTGGGGAGGTGGCAGCGTGGCTAGGTAGTCACATTTGAGAATTGAATGCGCATGACCCGAATTCGAATCCACGGCTAAATTTCTTAGAAATTTATTGTCAACTTATTCCCAAGATTAACTCTATACCGTGTAAGATATTTCAATTCAAAACATTAATTGGTTTTATTACATAGATATGAGTGTTTACTGTAAAATACGCCACTCGTAGATTTCATATGAAACTACATCTGGGATACGAGTGACATATTTTCCATATCCTCACTAGTGAAGATACCGCTGACGTCATTCCTTTGTTTTTCGTCTATTTTTTTTTTATTTTCGAGACACTCATATCTGTGTAATAAAAATAAAATTACACGTTATATTGAGCATATAAAGTTTGTCATTACGCTCACTCGTGAAATATTGTTTCCACTTGAAGGAAAACTACCTATGTTCGCGCCACCGTGTAATATCCTGTATATACAGCCGGCGACAGCAGTGACGGCATACCGGTGGGCTAGCTTTATAAAGGGAAACATTTGGTTTAATCGCTTTGTGTGTTTCCTACATGACAACGAAGATTAAACTTTTCAGCTTAGACTTGATTAAACTACGTCCTTCAACGGTTTACTCGCCGGAGCACTTTACTTTAACCCGTATCAAACTATAACTAAATCCTTTACGAACCAAGTGGCCCATGGGGCCGGCGCTTATTTCCCGCCAGTTTATTTCTGCAAAAATATTTAGCTCCTTGGATTCCCGCAAAGGTTTTAGACGAATATGGAAAAAAGCTTTAAAAATGGCTTTAAACAGCCTTTGGAAAGGCCCCTGCTTTGAAGGATAAGTTGTTAAGTTGATCTAGTGATTGTAATCTATGTTGTGATTTGTGGATTGAGCTGAAAGTACTTAAAATGATTGCCTCAAGAAACTATCCGATTACAGATGTCCGATTACAGCCAATTGTCCGATTACAATTTTGCAGATTAATTAGTGCAAAATACAGCAGTTTATGCTACAATCAAAGTTGAGGAAATTGTGATTAAAAGAAAATTCGCGTCCCAAGCGACATAAAAGACAATAAACAGCGGCCATGTTGGTGTCCCAAACAAAAGAAATAATCAAATTCTTTTGTTGAGAGTACATCAAGATGGCTGCCACGACGTCAGATGAAATGCTCTTTAAGAATGCTCGGTTAAATATTTTACAGAGGAGCTGAATCAAAACTTGTTTTTACCTGTCATGACACATGGATTGCCCGGCGACGCTTCTTTGCTTGGCAAACACGCAGTGTTCACCCTGTTGTTCAAAATGGCGGGACGGGAGAGTTGAACGAGCGCCACATCTGAGTCATACGGCGAGAAGACACTAAAGTTTCTATGGCGTACAATTTTCTTTACACCAAACACCTGAGAAAAATAATAGGTGTGGTTTAGTTTTATAAAATGTGGAAAGAGCAAAAGTATTCTATATTTCACAGTAGCGTTCTCAGAGGTAAAAGCAAATACGGCGGCCGTAGGGGGGAAAAATTGCCACGTTAACCTTTAGACCGCTAAACATGCACTACAGAAACCGGAGAAGTGTTCCCGTTCCAATAAATTAAGAAGCTTTCAAAAAAATAACTCGATCTACTAAATTTAATTTCATTTTTTCCCCCTACCTTACCCTAGTGGGTAAAATAAATCTTTAAACAAGCTCTCAAATATAATTAACTCAATCTCTTGCCTTTAATTTCACTTTTTCCCATACCTTCCCTTAGTGAATAAAATAAATCTTAAACAAGCAACCTGTTCTGCCTTTCCCCTGCTAGCGCGATCAACTTCACCCAGCGTAAGCGTGTAGATGGACGTCAAGTTACTGAACATACAGTGGGCAGCGGTTAATACCCACTCCGGATGGATAAGAACCCCGCCGCAGGTGAAATTAATTGATGCATAAATTCCTGCCTGCCAAGGCCAGTCCCCAGGGAAAGCATAATCACCATGGATGATGCGTGACTGAATATGGGATTGAAGGCCACAGTTTCCAACATTCGGCAAAGGAAATCCACCTACAAATGGCAAAAGAATTTTGTGAAATTCGAGAACTTTGTGAAAGCATTCAGACTTCAGTACTTTTGCTCGACCTAATACCCAAAGTTATTAAAGTGGACTGGTTAGGAAACTTAGCAAACTACAAAGAAGATTACAATGCTCCTTTGTTTGATGTT
>JANCMA020409797.1:0-10003 GCA_024336925.2 Zoanthus solanderi
ATTGGATCGATAAACAAAAATATAGGAAAAATGCGTTTCCTGCCAATATTGGATTTATATGTGGATATATAATTAAGCTTTATAACTTCGCCATCAAAAACATTTCAATTTAAGAATTAGGGAAATCGCCATACAAAACTAATTAAATTTAATTAAAATTAATAAATAACTGAACAGTTTTAGTGTCAAGATCCGTATTGTTTACCACTTTAAGGAAACTGGTTCTCTTTAGGTTTTGCCGTTTAAACAATGTTAAATTTGATTCTTTGATTGTTTTATGAAACCTGGTTTGATTGTTTGCTATTATTATCTCATTTGTTGAAAAATAGTATACAGAGGGAAACTGGGATAACACTCTTAGTCTTGGACACGAATCTTTAACGAGTTACCTATCGAGGATATACTAGTTTTGCTCCGACTTCTAGATCTACTTGTGTGCAGTGTCCTTGAGCGGTCTCGTTGAAACTTTTAATTTTTTGTTTTTATAGGGTGTAAAGGATGTGACTATTAAACACGTGTTTTCAGTACCAACTCCGAACACACTTCACACTGTATCAGTTCTTTTGAAAGAGGTTGGTATTTCACTATTTTATAGGTGATTCTGTTGTTTGAGTTTTTATGTTTCGGATGAAGCTGGTGAGTGCCTTTAAGATGACTGATACCATAACTAGGCTTGACAAAATGTTCCTTTTTTTCCTTGTCTGATGACATATTGATATAACAGTTTTAACACTAAACATGTTTCGGCAAGTCGTCGGTAGTGAACTACAAAGCTATTTGGAAGTGAAATAAATACTTATTTAAAATGCTTATTACACGGTGTCATTGGAGCGTTTACAGAAATAATTTATAATTAATTTAATAATTCTAAAATAATTTTAAATTAACATGCTAGCGTGTTAATTTAAAATTATTTCTGTAAACGCTCCAATAACACCGTACAATTAGCATTTTAAGTAAATATTTATATCACTTCCAACTTCCAAATAGCTTTGTACCTCGCTACTGACGATGACAAGAGACTTGCCGAAACATGTTTAGTGTTAAACTGTTAAAAATGCTTTAGATTTGTTAATTGTTAGTTTGGTATTAGCTAGACCTTTTGGAAACATATGGATATATCATAACCATAATCAGAAATTACTTATTGTGTTTTTTATAACGAGAAGCAAATGTTCATGAAGTGAGAGTCTTGGTAACAGCGGAAGTGGCGTTTGATATACGTGAGATGTTTGGATTGGTTTACCCTTGGGTAGAGCAATAAATTTTCGCAGAAGCTCAAACTCGAGCTTCCTAATTATTTTTACTAACTTTTCGTTAACTCTGCATAGCTATATTCATTCCTGCCTTACTGTAATAAAATGGTGAAAAAAGTTTCAGACTTCAACGAGATTCGAATCCATGACTGTGATACTGGGGTGCAATGCTCTAACCAACTGAGCTATGAAGCCGATTGAAGTGGCATTGATGATGGACCCAGTAAGATTGTCCTACTCCCAACAGGTTTAGCTTCATAGCTTAGAGTGCCGCCTCACCAGTCTCACTGGTGTAAGTCCCTTTGAAACCTCGACTTTTGCAATAATTTAAATGACGAACATAATCTTGACGATTGTGGATACGTTAATATTGTATATTATTTGTGTTAGAACGCATTAAAAAGTATTTCCTGTTTTCAGTCATCCTTCATATATGAAGGTCGATCTGGCAAGGTTTCCCGTGAAGACTTTCTGCTTGTGCTGGGAAAACTGCAAGGTATCTTTGTCTTTGCTTCTGCTTACCACAATGGAACTGGAGAGTATCAAACAAGGTATAAAACTAAATCACTGCATAGCTTAATTGTTTTAACTACCCTAAATCTTCTATTTAAGGGCCTAGTTTTCAATAATCTCCTACTCTAATGAGTCCATCTTTCCTAAGAGCCCGTTCCCCCTCCTTCTAGAGCATTAAGTTTTAAATAACTCCCCTATGCCTCTCTCATGAGCTTCTTCTTAAATAATCTTCTTTTAGAGCTTGAGTATTTAAAAACAAGACTCCCCCGCTCTCATGAGCCCACCTTTTTCCTAATCCTCAATCTAGTGCCATATCAAGAAATGGGATTGCATGCGCACAAAATATAGTTAATGCTTTCTTTGTATGTTCTTTTTCCAAATAAGGGGAAAAACCTTATATGGGTGAACCTCTATTCAAACCAAAACAAAGGAACACATGGCAGAATGATTCGAAAACCGTTCATTTGAGAATTTGAAATGCAAATCTGTGTCCCATCAGAGGAATTTAATTCAATTTGCCAAACGCAATCATAACAACTGCCATTTGCTAATTTGGCTTTAAGTTTTAAGCCCCCTGCCGGCCCTCTTTACTATAGAAGCCTTCTACATTAAAAAGAAACTTTTCCAGAGTTGTCATTAAGATTTGAAGTTGGCGGAGATATTCTGAAAGTAGACTGCACATTTTATTTTAGCTATTTGTTTCTTAAAGCATTTTTGTAATTACCACTTTTTCCCCGCTTGTCTTCACCATTTTCCAGCCAGCAAAAACTTTCAAGTAGCCGGTGACATCGCCTATTGCTTGTGCTTATTGGCAACCCCGTTTTTCCCTATCGATATGCTTAAAGTAGCTTGTGAAGCCATACGTGTCATTTGGTAATATGCTGTAAAATTTACTTGTTGTGAGTTGCACTGTAACTGTGTATTAATTTATAAACTTACCCAACTATTATAATCTGCTTCTGTAGTTTTGGCAGTGTAAGTATTGACATGGTTTTGGACAGTGAGACTTCAGAGGGCCGTGCGTATGATGTAGAACAGTGCCGTTGTGGGAAAGAGTACACCGGTCTGTCGTGCGAGGTATTCCTGTAATTTTCAATTGTGTAACGTTGTATACATGTAGTTAACCCAGATAAATTGTTGTGGTGTTATTATACGAACAAAATCTATTGTTAGTGCCATCACGTCCAAAGAGCCAAGACTGCAAAGTTTATTTCTTCTTTTTGACACGTTTCATTACGGTCATTTTTCGATGATCATAAAAAGTTTCACATACAACATGTTGAAAAAATGATTTTGTAAGTTCTTCTGGTTTAGTTTTTGTTCCCATTAGACGTAGCGGCCGTTAATTCTTAGTGTGTGGCGGGAAAATAACTAGCAACTGAAGATAGCTTTTTTTATTATAAATGTAACTTTACATTACAACTTCACGACAATCAATGCCTAATTTGATCGCTTGATCTGAAGAGCATGCATTGTAGGAACCAGATTACTTTCGTATCATAGCATAATCAGCTTTGTGCGTGATCAACGAAAGATCAAAATCGAAGCTTGCAAACCTTTTAGAAGTGAAGATATTGTAAATTACTGTAGTAATGCAATTATGTTCAGTGCTGGGACGGTCAGGATTATACACTTTGTCTGTGACAATGTTGTCATGCAAGTATGTTTTTCGTTTAGTACATACTGCTAATGCCCTCCTTCAATGCTGCCTAGTTCAAAAACTCTATAAATCGTTAATTAAAAACAAAAACGGACAAATAATTTTGAAACAATGAAGTCAGAGAGGTCGAAAAACCATCTCAATTGGCCAGGTCGCTAAGTCTAACGGAAATAGAAACTAAACTAGAAGCACTTACAGATTCTCTTCAAAGGGAAAAATTGAATGAAACGCTCAGACTTTGAGGTTGGGAATATCGAGAATATAATTATGATAAATACTCAACGCATGGCATCTCTTGTAGCCTCTTCCATTTTATGGAACAGGTAACTTGAGGCTCTTGGCAAGGACCTCGTCCTGTTTACAAGAGGTGGAAAACACAGAGAGATGAGGTAACCTAACTAGTGTGATTCTAAATGAATCCATAAACGTATCTGATGTTGAGACAGCATCCCCAAAAAGCCAATTATAACGGCAGGTTTCAGTTTTTGGCGCTATTGCATATCCCTTTGAGTGTTGCAGAATGATGGTAATAAATGAATTAACCCTTTAACCACTAAGAGTGCCGAAAGATGAGTTTGTAAATTCTCCCAACTTAAGTCGTTTTAAGTCTGCCAACAGAGTTTTTGGTGGATGATCAAATTTTATATTCTCAGTATTAACCAGCTTGTTTTCTTTTGTTTACTGTAAGGAGAATTTAGATGTTGACAAATGCTTTAGGGCTGAAAGGGTTAAATTAAATATAATCCCAGATATACGGTAGCACCCCTGCCCATTTAAGAGCTGTCGGTGACTGGTAGCCATTTTTTTGTTTTGTTTGACTTCACAAAGATTTCTTGGTGATTTTATGGCCGCATTCCCTTTCTGAACCACAGTTCTAGGTTTTCTTCCTAAAAATACCAGGTAGTATTGTTGCTGCCATGATTTAGCTGACCTGCCAAAGCCATTTCTTGGGTTGCAGGATGGGGATCGACCCATTATGATAGCGATTAGTGAGGCTCAGTAAGTATGCTGAACCTAAATGCCATGTCACACTCTGAAAAAGTGCAGTATGGCTGGCTATAAGAAACACAGGAGTGCTGTATTGCTGTCACTCACCTTTCCACAGACTGAGTCAGATACAGTGGATCCATGGCTACTTAGTCAATCTATCAACTGTGCCCTAAGCACTCCACTGTGCCTATTGCATGCTGGTCGTTGGCCAATAGGAGCTCATCTGCCTTTGGTAGGTCTAATTTCTGTCCTGCTAGGTGACATTCCACCCTGCTCATCAGAATACTTTGGTAAGGGAGCTAGTTTAAATCTTGACTGCCAACCGCACATGGGCAGAGCAGGTTGTACTGGGTTACCGTAATTTCCGGGCGATTACCCGCGGGTAATACGTTAATTTTTCTGTATTTGGATGTTGCTGCGGGTAATACGGAAGTGCGGGTAATGCGATCATTTCTAAATCATTTGGTATGTATTCTACTCTTCCAGTAAATAGGATGAACATAAAAAGAATTTTGCACTGTTCATGCCAACTTCGAATTCACAACATCATGCGCTTCCTTCTTCTGAAGGCATCTGATTCATTGATTCATTTCATTCATGACACAGCACAATTAGAAAAAGTGATTTCCAGCACGTGTGTAAATGATACACTTACAAGAATCAGTGAACTAGTCTACTACCGTCTTGATTTAGAGAGTATACTGTATTCCAGTTTCAAGTGATTTATTTTTTAGGCCTTGTAATGTAAGCTTGCGCTAAATAAATATCCAACGAATCTGCTCAATTTGAAGTGCCGCCTGTTAAAATGTATTATAAATTCAGTTGTTGTGTGTGTAAACATAACAAATTCAAAGACAAAGAATATTTCTAGAACAATCAACAAATCAGTAAAACAATTGCAGCTTACATTGTTTATTCACAACTTCACACGCTTCCACCTTCTGAAAGCATCTGCTTTATGATCATGCCGAAATTTCTCGATTAATTTGATTCACGATGCCGCACAACGAGAAAGTGATTTCCAGCACGTGTGTAATTGAATCATTGAAATAATATAGCTTGGCTTACATTGAGATAAATATTAAATATCTCACGGTTGTGTTCAGTTTCAGGTGCTGCATATTTTGTGTTCGACGAAAATAATTTTGAAAAGTGCCTTTACTTTTCACATTAAAAATATTGTTATTCGAAGTTGCTTTTTCTGTCTCTGCTGCCTTTTGTCTGTGCCTTACCCCACCCTGTTTGAGGTTTTTCACTCTCGCCCCAGCCTCTCATCGACCTAACAAAAATGGCGCTGAACTATTGCGATTTCACGATGCAACACTAAAATGCAGCCAAGTGAAGTCGAAAACGTAACTAAATTTGATCAATACAAAACTTGTCTAATAAAAATGAGGAGAGAGTGGATAGAGGAGTACTTTTTCCATTAAATTGCCAGCTAGATAAGGTGGAAGTTTTATGCTTCTTACATGGAATAGCCAGGAGAGCATTTTTCAATCACGTCAAATTTGTCTTTTGCATATTTTCTTTTGTTTTCGGGTGTGGGTTATCTACCAGTGCGGGCAATCTGCTGCTTTATTTTTCTTCTTGTGGCCAAAATAGAGTGGTGCGGGTAGTCAGCTGTGCGGGTAGTCAGCTGTGCGGGTAATCGCCCAGAAATTATGGTACTACATGGTATCAGTAGCAGAGTGTAAACCCTGATATGACATTATTATTTCGTTGATTTTATTGTCTACCTATTCTGATTATGACGGCTTAGTGCAGTTGGTAAGATCTCTGCCTTCTAGCAACAAGGTCCCAAATTTAAACCTGTTGCTGCCAAGATTTGAATCTTTATGTGAGCTTCTTTTCCACCAAAGCTTGCACATCCTGCCTTTCATCCTTCTGAGTTGATAAATGAGGCTCAGCATCTGCTGGAAGCATACCTGTTATGGGTTTGTGTCCCATCTAGGGGGAGTAAAACACTGTGATCTGCTTAGCAATTTGAAAACAGAAGATAAGCAAGAAGAAGATAAGCGGGCTCCAATATTCCATTCAGCTTGGTAAAGGATTTAAGCTAAATAGTCTGAGTACAATGTTTTGATCCGTTTTCACAGGGAATTTCAAGTGAGCCTATCAGTTTGAAGATTTATTCCCCCAAAGTTCTCAATTTAACATTAGTGGATCTACCAGGAGTAACTAAGGTGAGATATGTGTTGATGAGATGTTTTAATATTATAAGGGTATCAGATAAGGGCATTAAATTTACCTGCCAAAGGATACAAAGTTTTATGTTAAATATATTCTGATGAACAGGGCCAGAATAATTTATTCATACAGTAGGTTATGTTACTGATATAATCGTAAATCACTACCTGCAGTGCTAATAATTTTTAATATTGTTATTAAAATGTTATTCTTGAAAGTTACCAAAAGGTGAATATGTGATTCTCGGGCAGTTATCCTCATTATGAAGATAATCGCCTGTGCCGGCATACAGAATTTAATTATAAACCATAAAAAATATATTTAAGCTCATATTTTTTTCAATTCCTTGGCTTTAGGGAAGAAAGTAAATCAATCCAATTTTGAATGTTTTCGCTTTAATTAGAAAGACTTCTTAAATCTTATTGTTGTTTATGCTAATTATTCTCACATGCTTTCTGTCCTTAGCTGATTATTGACACACTCCAGTACCTCTTTAATTGAGTACTAAAGTGACGATGTCAGAAAAGTTTGATTTGTGAAATCACTAATTTGTTTGTAATATTCAGAATGAACAAAATGAAAAATGCCTCCATTTGCAATTTAGCATTTTGTCACCAATCAGTGATGAGATATTACCACAGCTATGCTTTGATGACCCCATGCAAATCATTTCTAAATTGGCTTGGTTCCTAACCTAAATAACCAAGCCATTTTTAGAAGGATTTGTTTGGCGTCATTAGAGCATAACTGTGGTAATATCGCGCTGACAATTTGCACAAATATGTTGATTTTCGGTAAGGATGCATTTTTAGTTGTGATGACTCGGATGACCTCGACAATCCAATTTTGATCCAGGTTTATCCCTGTAAACAGGGGTCGCCGGATTTACCCCACTCTAACAGCAATCTCTCCAACTCCCACTCTCCATCTCGCTCGATTCATGCCATCCTCCTCTCCAAACCAACACTCTTGCTCTCCTTCTCCACTTGCATCTTCCACATCTTCTTTGTTTGTCCCATAGGTTCACAATTTTTAATTTTTGTGACGTCACACTTTACCACTCTATAATTGTAAGCTTTTAATTTCACAGATTAATGTACTTTAATAATCCTACAAATAAGACCTTTCTGTGTAATGCCATCAGGTTCCTGTTGGTGACCAACCTCTTGACATTGAGCAGCAGATCCGCCATCTTATTCTGCAGTACATTAGTAACCCCAACTCCATTATCCTGGCTGTTACCCCAGCAAACATAGATCTCGCTACATCTGAAGCCCTCAAAATTGCCAGAGAAGTTGATGCAGATGGTGAGTTTGTTATTATTTGTTTGTTTTTTTTGTTATAAATTATTATTCTAATGAACCTTGCTTAATCAACTCTGGATTGAAAAGTGTAATCATCATTGTAAGGAAGGCACTCAATGCTGACATTTCTAGCGTTAGCCCTTCATAAGAGGAATCCTTGTTGAATAGTTTTTTAACAAGTTATTGTTCCAGGTGCATCTGCGAGTTAGCGAAGCACAAAGTTAATCAACTCTAGGTTGAAAAGTTTGATCATCCTCGTGGGGAAAGTAAAAGCTGACATTTACACCGTTACCTCTTTGTTAGAGCAAACTTGTTGAATAGCTTTTAATAAAGTATTGAAGTGAAGTAAATGAAGCATGTGGTTTAAGCGCTTTCCTTTTCTTTAAAGCCCTGTCATCAGAAGAGCCTAACTTACCCTTGGAATCCTTAATGAAGGACACATTTCCAATAAAATGACACAAACAAAAGAAAGCAAATGAACTGTATCACAACCCAATAATGTGCACAACCATCGAATGTAAACAACGCTAATTCCTTGTAGAGCGTCTAGTTCCGGCACAAATTGTTTTTAAAATTCCCAAATGCCTAACGTCAGAATGATGGAACAAGACAACATTGTGATACTGAGGCATTCTGTTAGTTTATTTAGATGTCTAAAGATGAATCCAGAATCCTGGTGTAGGAATCCAGAATCCCGAAAAGCAGACCTTTTAGAATCCAGAATCCATTGAGATGGAATCTTAAATCCAGTATCTGGGATCCAGAATCCAAAGCTGTCACAGATTTCATTTTAAGTCAGCTCTAAGATAATTTTGGTGTTCTCACATGTAGTTGATCTGTGTTTTATTGCAGGAAACCGAACTCTAGCAGTGTGTACAAAGCTGGACCTAATGGATCGTGGCACAGACGCGAATGATATTCTCTTTGGAAGAGGTTTTAATCCGCAAACATTTTTTGATTATATCGTGTTAAAGTCACTAGCTGTTTGTAGTTTGAAGGATTCCTAACAGCAGTAATATATTTTACCATTAGTTTTATCCATTTTGAAAGCGCCGATGATTTCTGCAAGTTATAATGCTTCCCAGCGACTTGATTTTAGTTTGAATGTCTGTTATTGCACACTTCGCTGTGCAGAAAGGCTTCAGTACCTGGTCGGAACCAAGGAAATACCAATATGAAAATATTTGACTATGCCGTAAATTGAAAAATAGTGAGAAAATTAACGTAAAAAACGAAAAGGAAAACTAAATAGAAAAAATAGGTAATCATAAAAAGGAAGAACTAGACTGTATTTTACTTAGTAAACTAACATAATGCACTATAACTAAAGCCAAGCTAAGCGAGCCTAGTAGCACATGGATCCTGTGCTTTTCTCCGGTTTCTGTAGTGTTAAGCAGAACACTTCTCCATCGAGGAGTCCCAGCTTACCTTGGTATACTCATTCACCGATCTCGTAAAGATGGCTTAGCTTTTGTGGAAAAAAGGTCACGCAAAATTAATGTTCAAGTCATGTAGAGCCTGGGATCTAACCAGGGACTTTGTGGTTTGAAGGCAGAGATCTTACTAACTGTACGTGGGATTGAACTTGGGACCTTGTAGTTTGAAGGCAGAGATCTTACCAGTTGCACCGGAGATTGAACCTGGGATCTTGTGGTTGGAAGGGAAAGGTTTTACCAACTGCATCGGGGATCGAAGCCAGGACCTTGTGGTTGAAAGGCAGAGATCTGACCAATTGCACCAGGGATTGAACCTGGGACCTTGTGGTCATAAGGTAGAGATCGTACCAACTGCACTGGGGATCTAACCCGGGACCTTGTGGTTGCAAGGCAGAGGTCTTACCAGCTGCACCAGGGATTGAATCTGGGACCTTGTGGTTGGAAGGTAGAGATTTTACCAACTGCACCAGGGATTGAACTTGGGACCTTGTGGTTGGAAGGTAAAAATCTTAGAAACTGCTCTGGGGATTGAACCTGGGACCTTGTGGTTGGAAGGTAGAGATTTTACCAACTGCACCATCAGGGATTGAACTTGGGACCTTGTGGTTGGAAGGTAAAAATCTTAGAAACTGCTCTGGGGATTGAACCTGGGACCTT
>JANCMA020409903.1:0-11122 GCA_024336925.2 Zoanthus solanderi
GCCAACTACTGAAGATTAAAAGTCAAATTCTCTCAAATTTGTTCAATGAAAAGTATGGGCTCAGGTTGGGAGAATTTTAAAATACAACTGGCACTGAAAGGGTTAATATCATTTCAGTTGGTAATTTCTGAAAGCTGTAAAAACAAACAGACGTTGCTACTAACCATGCACGCTAACTCTGAACTCCTTTCTGGCTTTCCCAGCAGAGCTGGTTGCTTCACAACTGTAAATTCCAGAGTCTTCCGGCATGACTTTATCAATAGAGAGATTGTGTTTTGTTTCTATTGACGAAACGTTGATGTTCTTTTTTCCCCTGACAGGTCGATCATTTTTAAACCATACTACAGTCGGCTCTGGATGTCCGCAAATGTTTACCTCTAACTGCAAGGGAGCTCCCTCCCAGATTTCAATAGGTGCCTCTTGCGAGCCTTCCTCAAAAGATGGGACGATTATTTTTTCTGTTATTGTAAGTTGCGCCGTAGAGGTTGCTTGGCCACCGGCATTGGTCGCAACAACAGTGTATTCACCTGCATCACCAAAGGAGCATTTCTCGATTGATAGCGTGTATTCATCTTTGTCAGTTTGTTCAAGAGCGAATCTCCCCGTGTCCTCAATTTCGTCATCTTCATGGAGCCATTTGATTTTTGGTTTCGGTTTTCCTGAGACATTAACTTTAAAGACAGCTCCTCGTCCTTCGGAAACTTCGATATTTTTTAAGGTCTTTTGAAACTGAGGTTTTGTAGCAGGCTGTTTGACCCAAAGTGCTGCCTTACTTGACCCCGAACCGTTTTTATTTCTAGCCACACAACGATACTCTCCCTCGTCACCTCGCTCGGCTCTGGTGATGGTCAAAGTACAGTATTTGCCGTTAAAGTCTGTTTTAACACGCCTTCCTTCTACAAGTGGCTGTCCGCTCAGTAACCAATGGATATTTGGTCTAGTTATCGATTCTACTCTGCACTCCATTTTTACTGCATCACCTTCCATCACGGTTGTTTCCTGAAGCCTCTCGGAAAATATTGGGGGAGGGTCGGCTATTAACATAACAGAATTAAAATTAATTACAACTGTATTCGAAATCAATAAAGTATGGTTCCAAACTAAAATTTGAACTGGAACCAAAAGAACATCACAATAGTAAGAAATCAGTGCAATTCCAACTGCATGAAATATTTGTAATACATGCATGGTTGTTCTAGTGAATCTCGATACATGTATAGCTTCACATAAAAAATTATGCCAGTCGATACGAAAGAATGCTACGAAAATAAATGCTTTTTGACGATTTAGAAAAAAAACGAGGCCTGTTCTATCATTATTAAGGTGGGTTACTTAAGGGTTAGTGACTTTCAGCTCGCGGTATTTCTAAATTAAATAATTACATAATTAAAATGGCATAAACTAAAATAGCCTAAAATAGAAATCACAAATAGCCGTACACGAAGAAAGATTAAAAAATAAAACTGAAAAATTAACGCGAACAGGATAATTTTCAGGAGCATGTAGCGAAGCATTAAAAGTAATTTGTCAAAAACTGAAACTTAAACCCTAAAAAAAATTCAACAAATTACTTTGTTTTAGAATTCAACAGCAGTCCTTTGGGAAGTAAGTTCAATGTTTTAATGAAGATTAGAAGAACTCGACCAGTATTTAAGTGTCGACGTCGCTTGATTAAGTAAGCATCGCCATCTTATTAAAAAAAAGTCAGGAATCTACACACTTTTGTTTCCAGGTGTTCGCCACCATTAAAAAACCAATTTCAACGATTGTAAAACCGGTATTCAGTAAATCTAGCAGAGGGTTGAATTCTATTTTAAAAAATGAAACAGAAAAGCCGAACAAAAACGTCGAAAAGTGCTGACCGATCATGGTGATATCAATAGATACTCCAAATCACGTGATCGATTTTGACCAATCGCGCACGCGAATTTTTTACAGTGAACGAAGATTTCTTATTTAATGCTTTTGAAGGTTGAGATTGGTAATTACAATTGTCTCGAACAAGTTGATGCTCTCAACATACTGGTCGATATTTAATATCATTATTGTAACATGTTAATAGTAGGACAGTAGCATTCAAAACCAGGAAGAACCAATGATCAATCAGTAAATATGAATTTTTCTTTCCTGGGCTTAACTATTTGTTTCTCGTTTGAAAGACAACATTCGCTGTTACAACCTCAAAACTACATTACCTTTAATATCAATCTGGAAAACTTTTTCAATTGTTCCCATACGACTCCTGGCCAAGCACTTGTATTCGCCCGAATCCTCTGGGGTAGAGGTCATGATAACAAGAGAATATCTCTCATCACGATTAGTCATACTCATACGGGAGCTCGGCCATAGGCGCCGTCCATCTTTGTACCATTCTACGTCTGGTCGGGGGTTCCCTCGGGCAGTAATGTGTAACTTGACATCACAACCTTCTTTGACAACGATAGGCTCATCTTCGTAGTCATCAGCGATAGCAGGAGCAATTTGTTTTTCTTTCACGTCCAATCGAGCCGTGCACTGTGCCTTTCCAGCTTCATTGACCACAACAGCTTTGTATGTACCCATGTCGTCTAACTTAACGTGACATATCACTAAGATGTATTCATCCCCATCGCGGATAAATCGATATTCACCCGGTCTCTCTTTAATTTTCAAGTTTCCTTTAAACCACTGAACGTTTGGTTCAGGATTTCCACTAGCCCGGATTTTAAAACGCGCTTCCTCACCCTCAACAGCTTCAGTCCCTTTCATCCTTGACTTGATTGACGGCATTACCATTTCTGGGGTGACAATAAGCTCGGCAGATGTCGAGGACGATCCGAGCACGTTGTGCGCTCTGCACGTGTACTTTCCTTGGTCGCTAAGTTCTAACTCAGTTACCATGAGTTTGCACAACTCTCCGTCGAAGACTGGCCGGTGCTTCTTTCCTTTCACCAACGGTTGGCCATCTTTAAGCCACTCAACCTCTGGTTCAGGTTTAGCATCCACTCGACATTCAAATCGAACGGACAGGCCTTCTACCGCTTCTGCTGGCTTCAGATTCTTGGTAAACTGTGGGGCACTGCCAACAGGCTTTTTAGCTGCAAATTAAACATTTTTGTTACTCAAGTTTTAACGGCATCCTTTAACCTAGATTCTAGAGAATAGTAGAAAGAAAACATCAAATTCATGTCACACGTGTTTCACATTTGTACTATTTTCCACCTTTCCTTGTTTATATAATGTTTCAAAGGGGTAATTTTATTGTTACTATGTTTTATGATATAGGTAAGAATCGTGATGTGGAAGGGTTACATATGATAAGGACTCACCCACAATGTTGAGTACAAACGTTCTTTTCACCATTCCAATGGAGTTCTTGATTTCTACAGTGTAGATCCCAGAGTCCTCTGGGGTCGCATTAGCAATAACAAGCCTAAAAAGCCCTTTTGGCGCATGCTCGTACATGTCAGGTCTGTGCTTAGTGCATGGTAGATTTTCCTTGAACCATTCCGCGTAAGCATCTGGTTTAGCGATCACTTGAGCAGACAATGTGACATCGGTACCTTGGTTGAACGTCAGCGGTTGCCCGTCAAATGAATCGATGAACCTTGGTGCAAAGAACTTTTCAGTTACTTTTAACTCAGCTCGGCTGGATGCTCTTCCGGCTTCGTTAATAACAACACATCTATAACCTCCCGCGTCGTCCAAGATTGTGTTTCTGATAACAAGCGAGTACAGTCCTTCTTGATCGTCCTCCGACAACTCGTAACGGCCTGCATCTTCAATCTGCTTAGTTCCTTTAAACCATTCAATTTCCGGTAAAGGTTTCGCTTTCACCCGAACTTCAAAATTTGTGTCATCCCCCTCTGTAACCTTTACACTGCTAAGTTGTTGTAGGAACTCTGGTCGAGCAATCATTTCTGTAATTCGAACTTCTGCAGCACTGGAGCACTCGCCAAGATCATTACGAGCAACAATCTTGTATTTTCCTTCATCATCAAACTGCGCATCTGTGATCGTTAGGGTAAACAACTCATCTTCGCCCTCAATTAACACTCGGTGATTTGGTTTCATTCGAACACCATTCCTAAACCACTCCACTGATGGGGAAGGTGATCCAATAATACGGCACCTTAATTTTGCTGTGTTGCCTTCCAGAACCTCTAAAGGCTTTAACTTCGAGATAATTTCCGGATGTTCACCTTTCAGCCTCCGTTTACTTGCTACAAGCAAAAAAAGTTAACGTAATGATTAGGCCAATGATATTAGGTAATAACTTTTGGTCGAGCTCACTCACATTTTTAAGACAGCTAAAACCCTTTATATTATAAATCCTTTATATCGCTTTTATAACGAAGTTTGAAACTTGGTTATACAGTTAGAAAGAAAGTGCTCCTTAAATTGGAAAACATCCGAGAGACACTCTATCCACTTAGCGACAGAGAATAATATAGCAATATTTGACTATCGGAGATGTCGGGCAAGCAGGTGCGAGAAGTATGTCCATCGGGAATAGACAATAGCTTAACCAGTGACTCGGTTCCCCATGTGAAGCTCTGTAGCTGAGTGGGTTCGGCAATTGACCAGTAATCAGAGGGTTGCGGGTTCGATTCCCGTTAGTGACTCATAATTTTTTCCGAGCATTCAACTTAAAGAACGCTTTCATTCTAGCCCTATATGTACATCTTCCTTCTGTAATAATTTGAAAACTATAAGGTCATGAGCGTTATAAGGACAAAAACACAAACAGCGAAAATCGGCTAAAGAGCAAATTCACGCAAGATTAGTAGCTATACAAACACATTGCACATTGCCTTCAGCAATGTTCAACTAAGAACAGGAAATGAGAGTGTAGTTTTAAGATTCTCAATTTGCAGGGTTTGTTGCCATTAAAGTCAACAATGAAAAAATGCTTAGAAAGTAAAACTATTCATAGTTTTAACTGTTTTTACATTCAGTTTAAGAAAAAATAAACCATACATACATTCAACATTGACTTCATAAATCCTAGAAGATGTTCCGCGGTCGTTCTTTGCCACGCATTGATACAATCCTGAGTCATTAGACTTGGTAACATAAATAAACACTGCAAATTTGTCCCCCCTCGATCGTATATCTAAATTATCTCCCTTAACCAGCCGCTCACCGTCCTTAAACCATTCAACCTGTGGAGTTGGATTTCCTTTTATGTCGACGGCTAAGTTCAACTCTTCTCCCTCAGTAACAGTGAATGGTGTTTCCGGGCCAACGAACTGGGGGGCAAAGAGCTTTGCAGTGACTTCAACTTCACCACGGCAGCTAACTCGGCCCTCGCTGTTGAAGGCAACACATTTGTATGTCCCAGCATCCGACTGTTGCGTATCTTGTATGACCAAGAAACAAAGGTCCTCTTCAACATCGTCATGAACAATTGAGAACCGACCTACTTCAAAAATCTGTCTGCTTCCTTTGTACCATTCAACTTCCGGTAGAGGGCTTCCAGCCAACCGTACCTCAATACTTGTCTCCGCCCCTTCTGTTGCTTGGACTGTTCCTATTGTCTGAGTGAACTCAGGTCGCGAGGGAGCTTCAAGAACGGTAAGCTCGCCTTTACAGGTAGCACTCCCACAGTCATTTCTAGCTTCACACTTGTATTCCCCCTCATCTTCAATTATGGCTTGATTGATGGTCAAGGTGGATGATTCATTATCAGTGAACACTCTTAAACGACGACTGTCTTTCACTGGTTCGCCGTTGTGATACCATTTAATTTCGGGCGTAGGTCTACCACTCCAACGACATTTCAAGCGAACGTTATTTCCTTCAGTAACCTCCGTCGACTTGAACTTAGAGACAAACTCCGGCTGCTCTGCTCTAGACATCCTTACTGAACCAGCTAAAAGTGACAAGACAATGAATTAGAAATTAGAATTATTTCTCGTCGCCAGAAAATGTATAAAGACCCAAGAGAGATTTTGCAAATGTCAAAAGAAAAAAGGAAAAGTGCGCTTTCAAATCCTTAAAGTAAGTAAATTTCAAATCATTTATTAATGTAACACAATGAACTATCCAACAGTAAATATATAGTATTTGAATTATTGCATGACAAGGAAAACAACATATTTTAGTTTCTTTTAAACGCAGTTTTTAAGGAACTGTGTATCTTTAATATAAGAATTCCAGAGTTCCTCCGACTTTATATCTTCTATCTATTTCGCCTAAAACGGGTAATGCAAAAACGTGATACTTTACCATCTAGTTCAACAACAAAGATCTTTGTTTTGCTTCCAAGTCTACTGGTAGCCTCGCACTTGTAGGTTCCCGCTTCATTGTGGCGGAAGCTCAGAAGAGTCAAAGTGTGCTTATTTCCATGGGCCTTCAGGTCTACCCTAGATGTATCGCGTACCAATAGTCCATTGTAGTACCATTTCACGTCAGGTGTTGGTTTGCCTCTGATGGTTACTTTTAGTGGAATCTCATCTCCTTCCTTTGCCACAATTGTTGTTTTATCTCCGTCCTCAAACTCCGGTGTTAGCTGGAAAATGGGCATAACAATTTGAATGTGTGCTTCAAAAAATATTCTTCTCGTTCATCAATAAAAACGCAATTTTTTTGTTAACGTCAACAGAAAAAAACCAAAAAAAATATCTAAGAATGTATTATTGATGTGGTAAAATCTTCATTACGTACTATAAAGTGAAGTAGTCTTTCATCCTTGGCAGTAGCCTGCAATGCAGACGAACTAAATACTGTAAAGTACGTCTGCTAATCAGCGCAAAGCCTCGTTTATTGGAACTCCCACGAAGTACTGAAATTTGAGTAATCAAATTTGATTGGTTTTTTCTCCATAAATAAGTAATTTGTCCGAAACGAATTGAACAAAAAATTGTAACCGGAAATGCACCTGCTATGATTCTCCAATGAAATTTTGCGTTGTATGCTACATCTATGCAAACAACCAAATTTGACTCCCCGAATTTGAGTACTTCGTGGGAGGTCCAAAACACGAAACTTTGCGCTGATTAACAGAGGTACTTTACTGTCCGTTAGTCTTGCACTTGTAATAATTATAGCAGGCTAGTCAGCCTGTATTCAAATTAGATTGAGTGTCTAGTAAAATATTCTCAGCATGAATAAAAAAATTGATACTATAGTTGTTTTTCCATTCAAAATCACATCATTTCGTTAAATATACGTTTTGTTCTGCCTTACACCGTACATCAGGAAGAACAAATGTCAACAAATGGGGAAGAATGGTTTCTTTATCATAGTAGTTTTGTATTTCCGATGTTTAGTTTTGTTATAATGTGATCACCCAATCACACACCAAGCTAGGAGTTGCCACAATAACACCCCCGTTCTCCCAACTAATATTAAGCAAAGGTCAAACATATAAGCACTGACAACATTCTCTTGAGATCCAACTCTCCCTTTGCTTGAGAGATTTACCTTAATACATTTAAAGTCATATTCATAAACGAAATAAAAAGAACCTGAAAAATGAACGAGGTTAAATTTGAAAAAAAAAGTTGTCTAATTTTAAGTAAGAATCTACTAAGTACTGGTTGACCATTAATTTTTAAGGTCCAAACTAAAATAGATTACCTCTGTTTCTTTAACAGATAGTTCCGCCCTCACAGTGACTTTTCCTTCCTCATTGAAAGCAACACATTTATACATTCCAGCATCGTCTTTTTTGGCGTTCTTAATCATCAAAGTGTATCTGCCACCATCCTTTTGCAATATCTCGATATTTTCATCAGGTTCAAGGACGTTCTGACCTTTGTACCATTCAATCTCAGGTTCTGGTGTTCCATTTACTTCCACGTTGAAACTAGCATCCTGTCCCTCCACAACTTCAGTATTCTTCAACTTTGTTTGGAACTCTGGCTTCTTCAATGGAAGAACGTTAAGTTTTGCGGAGGTTGAGTCGCTACCAAAAGCATTTCGAATAATGCATTGATACACTCCGTCGTCATCTGGTCGCGTTTCTGAAATTTTCAGCGTACATTCATTTCCATCCAGTTTTGCTTTGATACGCCTGCTTTCTCTAACTCTCACACCATCTTTAAGCCATTCAACTTCCGTTGGTTCTCCATTCATTGTACAAACCAGTTTAACGGGACGTCCTTCAAGAATGTTAGAAGGTTCCAGTGGCTGTTTTACGGTAGGTTTTGTCCCTTCAATTATCGCAGCTGTGGAAGAAAATGTATCACATTTTTAGCTCAAGGTATTGGAATTGGGTGGGGAAATTAATGATTTCGGATCCGATGGTATTACGTACTTTCTTCGGAAAATCCACAATCACGTGCACTTGCTTATTTGTTTTCGGGAGCCGATTACAAAAAGTTTTTTTCCTGTAGCAAACATTGTTAGCTTGAATTTTTTGGTTCGCGTTACAAATGAAGGTCAGTAAAACTTACATGCGTTCATTTAATATTTAAAGTATTTTCTCCGTTTTTATCTAGAGCCTTGCTTTTAATTTTTTTTAATTTTTTTTAGAAATGATTCGTGAGTCAGCATTATTACGAGTAATAAAGTAATTAAGTCCAAGAACTGCCAAGCTGGCTCCACTTTTAGCCACAACAAATTACCATTCCCACATTGCAGGTGTAACGCATGCACATTAGATTTACGAGTTCAACAACGATACCTTTGATAAATTTATATCTAATGTGCCTGAAGCACGGGCTACTATAACTGACAAAAGCAATGCAACCAAAAGCACTGTAACTTAAAATAATTAATAATATAGTTCTAAATTATTGTTACATAAATATTTTCTAATATCAGAAAAAGATGGGTGTTAACTTTTTCATTTATTCAAGCCTAAAACCTTTGATAATGGAAAATACCTCTTAACACAGAAATACGCATACTAATTTCAGTACTGAAGGAACTCAATAAACTATAATATTCTTATTTCTAAAACTTATTTTCTAACATTTTTACAAGGTGGGGTAACAGGGACATATCATACCTTCAACAGGAATTTCTTCTTTAGGAGCAGCCTGCTGATCTTCAACGACCTCGGGTGCAATGATCTTCTCTTGTACGTGGAGAGTCTTCGTACATGTACTCTCGCCGGCATCATTGAAGGCCACACATTTGTACTTGCCAGAGTCCTCTACCTTTACATTCTCAATTACCAACGAGAACAAGTCTTCTTCCTCGTCGTCAATCAACACAAACCGACCTTCATCTTTAATAATGTCTTTCCCTTTATACCAGTCTAAAGCTACGTCACGTCCCCCAGAGACTCGCACATCGAGTCTTGCTTCCTCACCTTCAGTTACTACGATTGTTTCTCCATGATCAGTGTCTTTGAAATTAGGTTTTCCTAAACTCTCGTTAACTAGAAGCTCTGCTGTACTTGTGACTGATCCGAGTTCATTCTTTACTTTGCACTTGTACTCGCCTTCATCATTCAGGACAACATCTGTTAATTTCAATTGAGCAACTTCGCCATCAAATGTTATTTTCACTCTAGGAGATTCCTTAACGGGAAGACCATCTTTAAGCCATTCAATAACTGGCTCGGGCTTGACTTTTAAAGTGCATTCTAGTCTTGCAGATCCACCTTCAGTGACTTCCACGGGTTTTAGTTCCTCAACAAACTTTGGAGAGATTCCGTCTGGTTTTTTACCTGATAAGATGAACAAAAGAGTTGGACATTAAAATATAATACAAATCAAGAACAATTTGTCCAAGCTTTAAAAAGAAAAGCAGCT
Organism: Zoanthus solanderi; assembly: GCA_024336925.2. NCBI lineage: Eukaryota > Metazoa > Cnidaria > Anthozoa > Zoantharia > Zoanthidae > Zoanthus > Zoanthus solanderi. Next base: position 9,690 of record JANCMA020409903.1, read on the forward strand.
ATTAGTGAAAATTAATTTAAAATGATAAAGCTAAATAAATGCGTGTTTTCAATTAGGGCGACATGGCGACACCCTCTTTTTGCTTATGCTTGAACAAGAATAGACATTCTTCCTTTACTTGCGTGGCTGATTAATTGATGTAAATTGCTGCCCTTGAAAGATAAAAGAGCGACAATGAATTAAGGTTTGTAACTATGTTATTCAACGAACTACAGCCCTGTACAAATCGTATAGAACTTTTTGTTCATTGGCTACAGTCATAAAATTCCCCTCGTCTTCCATCATGTAACCATTCTTAAATCAAACAACTTGCTGTTCTGGTATTCCCTGTAACACGAACATCAAACCTAGCCTTACTACCTGGGAGGGCTTCAACAAAAATTAATTTCGCTGACTTGGAACGAACACTTGCTTCATCAACAAGCACAAGCAGTTCCGTGCTACAAGTTGTTCAAAAGTCGTTGCAAGTTGTACATTTGTATTCTCCTTCATCTTTTACCTGCTGCGTCAATACAAACTATTGAGTGATCATTTTTTCATCAAAATGCATTTTAATACGTTTGCTCTCCCTTACAGACTTTTCATCCTTTGTCTATTCAATAAAGGACTAGTGTTTTCACTTGACAAATTCCAATTTGACTGGACTCCCTTCCACGACAAGGGAAACACGGGATATTTCCCTTTCGGCTTTTTGGCTTAAACAGAGGTATTTCCGTTATTTTACCTTTTCACAAACCGAGACTACAAAACAAAACCGTATATTAAGCAAAAATGCAGAAAGGAGGCTTGACCAAACAGGTATAACCCTACCATAAAAATATATTAACTGAAGCATACGAAACTGAACAGATTACAATAAAACAGCTAAAACTATTCAAAGAGACACAGGTAGCTAAAAACATACAGAAATCTTACTGGTTAACAAACCTTAAGAAACATATAGTAAACACCATATGTTTAAAGGTTTGTTAACCAGTAAGATTTCTGTATGTTTCTAAACTTATATACCAACCTTCTACTTTGACTGAAAATGTTCTTCTGTCAGAACCAGCTTTGTTTTTCACTTCGCATACATATATTCCACTGTCAGTCAGCTTTGTCCTTGGAATATTGAGCGACAATTTGTCTCCCTTCGTCCGGATATTGACCTCATAACTGTCCCTAAGTCGTTTCATATTCTTTACCCAAGTTACGTCTGGTTTGGGTTTACCAGATACAGTTACTTCTAACGTCAATTCATCACCCTCAACAACAACAACTGGCGCTGTGTCTTCTTCTCCTACGAGACTTGGTGCTTCAACCTTCTCCTTAACAGCAACAGTCGCTCTGCTTGTTACTTCCCCTTCTTCGTTCTTCGCAACACATTTGTATGTACCAGCATCATCGGAAATTGTTTCTTTAATAACCAAAGAGTACAAATTGTCCTTCTCAAT
>JANCMA020410007.1:0-11121 GCA_024336925.2 Zoanthus solanderi
CCATGACTTTATCGGTGTAATAAAGCATAGATTTGAACCAATAAGAGCGCGCGTTATATCGCAGCTATGTTATAAAAAAGAAAAAAAAATAACACAGAGTAAAAAATAAAATTTTAGAAGCAAAACCTTAAATTGGAGAATCCGGGTATCGATCCCGGTACCTCTCGCATGCTAAGCGAGCGCTCTACCATGTGAGCTAATTCCCCGGAACGGTTGGATGTTGCTTCATTTTACATATCTAAACTATACTATGTGTTTCAATAGCAACATCATCACGTGGTCAAAGCACTTTCAAATTGTAAAATGGCGGCCTAGTTTAGAAGAAAGTGCTTCATGTTTTGAGTGTGTGGCGATTTTTGTATAGTTTTCAGGAGTCAGTCATGTCCAAGTCATGGAATTATTATTCATTTTATTATTCTTGAAGCTTTAAGTAGCACCAAGATAGATAGGACGAATAGCCATGGGCATTTTGAGAACTACTCGTACTGGTGAGTTAGAACCAGCTGCAGTAGAATTAAGTTCTTTTTGGCGTTAAATTTTTTTTCAGAACACTAATAGTAATTGTATTTTGAGAAATAGTATGAGAATAATTTTTAGGTTTCGGGCAGGTTTTCAGGGTGAGATACCCCAAAATAATTGAAGCATTAAAGACGAGACTGAGTTAAATATCGCGATTTGTCGTCATTGGCAAGCAGATTATCGGCAGGCCAATTAATTTTTCTGCCAAAGTACACTGACAAAATCACGATATTTTGCGAAACTCGTGTTCAGTAATTGTTTTATCATTTTATCATTAAGCATGTTTTCCCTATTTTCCCCTCTGATTAGAGGATTAAGATCACTGTTTAAAAATTCCTAAATGAGCCTCTGGCTCTGGCAATTGTGCTTCAGCAGTATACATTCACAGCAACACTTAATCATAGGCAATTATTTGCAATGATGAGTGGTCCCTAGATCACAGATTGAAAATTTAATGAGTCAGTGAGTCATAAGTCAAAATGTTTAACCTGAAAAAAAAACACTGGTAACCCTAACCCTAATCCAGACCTAATGCGAAAAACCACTGACTGACTCATAACTTGACTCACGACTCATTTGACTTATAAAAAATGACTTCTCCCTAGACCAATGACAGGGCTTGAAATTGTGAATTATACAGTTGCAAAAGTGACTAGTTTTTCTGTTTTGCATTAAAAATAATAATAATAATAATAAATTACTTTATTTATACTCGGATTTTGGAGTAGCTGTGAAGCTAATTTCTCCGAGTTTGACAAATACACAGCACAATTAAAAACCCCAACTGATAGGAGGCAAACCAGTTGGCTGTTTACAAAGCGTGGTTAATATGACTCAGGGATCACCCAAGACAAGAATCCAGACAGTGATCAGAGTGGGATTTGAACCCGGAACATCCGCATGCAAATCCAGCACCCTGACCACTGAGCCACGCTGCCTCCATTATAGATTATACGAGATATACAATTTAAACCGGGATATTTTCACTCCGTAACAAAAAGTGTTCCGCTGCTAGGTTACCGAGTAGAACTGTATACACGTCTGGAAACGAAGCGAATGAAAACCCTGACCAAGCCAAAACAAAGACGCATGGTAGAACTGGGTTCTAGTGATGAAGAAAATTTCACTGATAACAAATTGCGGGTAAACTTGACATCTTAATAATTAAGATAGGTAATGTACACAAAACAAAAAATCCACCCCATTCCTCACAAAATGAAAGTGATGACGATGACAAATTATAGTAACTTAATGACAACTGCACAAAAAGAGTGTTCAATGCTATGTTAACAAGTTAGCTTAGTACCGCCGCATGGTTAGCCCTGTATGTAAGGTGTCCGGCAAAAAATTTGGGAGGCTCGGGTCCAATTCCCGGCCGGACCAACACTCAGGATCTTAACAAAAGGTGCTGCCTTTGCTCTAACAATTGCAAATGGTTAGACCTTCGCGTCTTCTGGAATAAGGACGTTAAACCGTAGGCCTATTCTCTCGACTAATATTCTTCCGACGGAATTAAAAGAACCCACGCACTTATGGTTTGTCTACTCTCTAATTATTCATCGAGCTAGCGCATTTATTAGTGTTTCGAAAATATATGTGAGCCACTTTTCGGACCGCATGTAAGACCCTCAAAATGCTGATCCTGTATTTGATTGTAAAACGACAACGACTAAAAAACCTCATTCTGGGAGTTGTGTTTTTTGTATTGTAAGTGAATACGGGGCTGAGTTGAGCTGTCTTAGATAGTCCGCAACAGCAGCTCAAATAAATTTGAAACGTTAAGAATTGCTCTCGATGAATCACGCAGACCATAATACCGTAAATAATACGTTGTTGTTGAAGGTTGGACGGCCACCGACGAAGGGTTGAGAGACTGGACCCTACTGTTTCCAGTCCCTATCCGCCAGGGCGCTGGAGAAAATGTTACAGCAATAGTCGCAACTTCTCTTCAATGAAAACTTTAGATGATTGTCCGCAGGCCATCATTTACTATATATAGTTTCAAGAGTTCGAAACCACCTCATGATAAAAAAATTATCTTGTTAGTTGTAGGAGCATCACAACGGGTTTCATCTTAGCAAAAATGTTAAGATAGAGCTCTGTCTTTTCCTTTCTGATTTTGACTGACTTAAATCCAATGACTAAGTCTCCTGAACCATTGCTTTTTCTTCATGCGTATCTTTTTATAAACAGATGACAAAACTGAGTACTTTGTTTGAATGCGCAAGGCATCTCCACTGAAGGTGTTTGTCAGAAACAGCGCAAAGTGTTTTTCATTTTATTTTAGAGGTTTGCTGCAACAATTAAAATTATCTCTCGTTTTGTCTATGAAACTAAAGATTTGAACAATAAAAATAAAATAAAATTTTTGTTTAGACTTAAGAGACATGTATAAATAATTTATTGTATTTTTATAGGAAATCAAACCCAAGAAGCCCAGAGCGAGATTCTCAGCCGACAAAGTTGTTAAAAAACCAAAAAGAGGAAAACACAGGAGATTCCAGCTAACAAGACCACAACCATCTCAGTTTCGCACACAAGCTCAAAAAGAACAAAGTCGAGTTCCGACCGAAATCATTGAAAGATTCCCAACTGCACTGGCTGAAATAAACCGAAAACTTTTTGGGCAGAATTTAATTTGGGCAAGACTTTAAGATCTCCCCAATTCTTTGAAAAGTAACGTAATATTAAACTCCCTTAGTAATAATCTGCGATAATGTAGAAAGCAGAAACGATCGAAAGGCCATCCAAACTACAATCACACCACAAATGCGCTCGAAATTTCAAACTTCGAGAAAGCCAGAAGAATAAGTTTTGACAGGCAATAAAAATTCACGTTGGTTATTGGCGACAATTAAGTGTCACTCCGTGAACGAATATCCTGCATGGTTTTAGAGTTTCACAAACTCGCAATGGACGTGTCATTTTAAAAGCAATTTTGAAATATTTAAATTGGAGATGTCGAAATGTTGTTAAAAGAAACTAAGTTTTACTAGCACTGGGAAATATAATTGTTTGCGTGATAAAATATCTAATTACATATCAGTTTTACATACGAATTTTCTTTGAAGTTTTCCTAAAGTTGCTTACAGGAAATAATCTGCTTTAAGTGAAAAAGAAAATCCCAATGGAGACCGCGGCGTATATCTCCGGTTTCTGTAGTGTTAAACGGATGAGAGTCTTTCACTCCCCCCTGGACGGGGCACTGATTCATCACAGGTTAGCTCCCAGCAGACGCTGCTACTCATTTACTAACCTTGTGGACTGGACACTAATCCATCGCAGGTTAGCTCCCAGCAGACGCTGCTACTCATTTACTAACCTTGTGGACTGGACACTAATCCATCACAGGTTAGCTCTCAACAGAAGCTGGTTTCATTTTACGAGCTTAAAGGGATAGAAGCCTGAGTTAGCTCAGGTAGAAAAGAAGGTCGCACAAATGAATGTTCAAATATTGCAGGGCAAAAGCATGCATGGGCGAGAACTTGTGAAGCCGCTGCAAGGCCGAGCTCTTACAAATGTGCCAATCCAACTTCAGACTGTTTTAGTCTGGTAAAAATTCTTAAATTATAGTTAATAATGTTCGGAAATTTTTGTCTGTTCTTTATTATGGTGTCTCGTTTTGGTTTAAAAATCTACAAGTTAAACTCTTAAAATCCACGATTAGAAATATATAATTGTTTGGTGACAACAGCCCGACTGAATCGTTCTTTGCTTCCGCCAAAATTTTATCAAAGAATTGTACAAGCATTTCATGCGTGCTTGTATTAAGTATTTGCAACCACTTGATGAAACGTTATTTACATTTTCGTACAAATCATTGCTTTTTAATAATAGCAACTGACAATTAGAACAAAGTCAAATTGTTTAAACGGTAAAACGAAGGAGAACGAGTTTTCATAAACTGGCATGGTAAACAACGCGGATCGTGACAAAAAAACACACCAACCTTCGCCTGATCATAAATAACAATTGTTGCACTAAACTTTAATAAACTGAAAGCATTTTAATCTAAATCACTCGAATATTGGCCTCTGTACAACCTCCGTCAGCCAGAACATATACGAGCAACAAAATTCCCCAACTTATGTCGCAACATTAACGCGAAACAGGTTGAAAAGCGATGCTCCTAGTTTTACCACCCACGTACAAACTTGTCTCGCAGGAGAATTAAGTTTTGCAGTTGAGCGAATCCAGACTTCTCATTGGGTAATACGACCAGGTGATTACTCGCGACGTCATCTTGCTGCGAGACAAGTTGACAAGTTGATTTTGCATATAAAATTTACCTTCTTCAGTAAGCTTTGTTTTAAGATACAGACTTAAACAGACTTAACTTTAAGTGTCTCCCAGTCATGCCTATTGAAACCAGATCTTCGTCCAAAGCTCGTCAGAGTAATTCTACTTGCTGCACCGAGAGTTTAAAAAACTTTTTTTAAAAAAATGTATTAGAAATCTTGAGATAGTTAACAATAAATAACTTCATGCCAAAATTGGTTGCTTTCTTTGTTTTTGTTGGTACAAAGTTATGAAAAAGTCTTTCGATTTCTTCGTTAGAAAAATCGGAAAATTTACATTGTAACGCCATTTTTTCAACTTCGCTTCCTGCAAAAATGTTTCAGCTTGGCAACACTTTCTATATAAGAACATTCGGTATATTTAACAATTAGACCTCGAGGACGAATGGACTACGAGTCAATAGCCCATGAGTCCGTAGGCCGAATGTGCTATTCAAACTCGTAGTCCATGAGGCCGAAAGGTCTAATTGTTTTAGTGTAAACCTACCAAATCGGTCAAAAAAGGATGTACAAATTAAATTATCGATGAAATCCTCTTATATTAATTCATAGAAAAACGGGGCTCATTACTCTTTTGATCCGCCATCTTTTCTCTGCTAGTAGGCTATCACAAATATACATCTAGCAGAGTAGCCAATGAGAATGCAGGATGCGTGTTAAACCGTTAGTAGGTTTATAGTACCAAGAGCTGATAGCCGAAATTGAGTGAATCAATCAGAGCGCTAGAAACGCAATAATCAAGTTTGGAAATTTAACAAAGAAAGATATTAGTACAATCACAACTGGTTTCTGTATATCAGAGATTTATCCAGTGACTGCCAATGTTTTCATGTCAAAATGTATGTTTGAGCTAGGGAATATAATTATCTTCATGACTGATTCAAATTTAATATATGTACGACTAACTCGCAGTTTTTTCTCGTTTAAAAATAAAGGTTAATTCATGATCAGCGCCTCCGCTTGTTCTATGAATAGCTCACTTCCTTTCAATTTAAAATTTTGAAATTTTATGTTCTGATAAAGTTTTCTATTTAGTTGGTCGGTTGATTTGATGCTGTCAGCTGTGGATCAATTTAATTAACACAGCTGAAATTCTGTCTTCTGAATCTATTCCAATATCATTTCTTTTGTGTTTCAGCAATTACTCGGTAACCGAAAACAAAAGACACAAAAAATCAGCATCAGTTAAATTATTTGATAATTGAGATTGAATTTAAAACATAGAGTTCGGTTTCTAAACAAGAAATGGAAACACTTTTGGCTTCAGCTGAAGTTAAATTTGATGCCTTACTCCAAAGCGAAGTCCGGCGAGAGACTGAACAGCAGTTAGATTTAGAAACAACACTGTCACGCTCAACAGACTTAAATCCTGGCGAAAATATTGGATTGGTTTCAAATAGTCCCATTACGACCTCTGTTGAAGAAGACAAATTGGTTGTTACTTCAAATGAAGGCCACAATGTTGCAGATTTACCTCAAATAACAACAGAAATAGAACCTGGTTTGGAGGGACTAAGAGATCCGCTTAGTGACATTTCAGTCAACAGTGGGCTTGTGGGAAAAGAAAATGTTAGTTGTGACTCACAAGGAGAAAGTCAAGCAAAGAAATCCTCGAAAGATTTGAAAACAGATATTGCATGTTTTAGCAAATTTATTCAGCATGAGGTGGAAAGAGCTATAGGGACCGTTTTGCGTGCTCGACTCCCACTCCTGATGGAGAGAATTGCAAAAAGGGATATGCGACAAACCAAAGGAAAGGCGGACCAAGCGACTAAAAGTGGACAAAATGAAAAGTCTTTAACTCTCACTGGAATGAAAAACTGTCTTCGAAAAAAGCGTTTAGCAAGATGGAGGTCCATTGCACTAGCCGCTATTTTTGTAAATACAGCAGTCGATAACCAAGAAGAAAAATATTGGGAAAGTACACTTAAATCTAAGAAAGATAAAAACGTCCAACATCACGCCATGCCTGAACACGGGAAAATCTCAAAGAATACAAAAAACAGTGAAAATACACTGAACAGAGACCCCAAAGGCATTGAAGAAAAACCTAAAAAAGGAAATGATTTAATAATTCATTTCGACAAAGAAACTGCACAATCTATTTTAGAGAATGAACTGAAACAATTTGATTTGGCTAAGAAGAGATTTGAATTACAAAAACGAAGATCACAAAACTTGCTAATCTTGCGCGAAAAAGAGGAATGGATTTCTAAACCCAGCTTGACGAGTTCTTTTTGTTTCTCGTATTTGCCACCTCTAAAATTCGCTACTCCTGATGATGAACCAGAATCATATCGCTCAGATAATGATGAAGAAGACAATGATAATTTATGAAGTCTATCTAGTTATGGTTGGAGTAAGATTATACGGCGAAACAGCCGCTTAAAAGCCAGTACAAAAATGATTCATTTAGCTGAAGTACAGGCTTTTGAATTCTATAATCTTACCATTGTTAATAACGAGTTTTTTAAAAGTTTTTAAAATGAAGATTAACGATTTAGATTAATCTTCATTTTAAGAACTTACCATTGTTAGTGGGAAAAACAACATTTTTCTTCTAAGCATGACCTTCTTTCCTTAAATAGAGTACCAGAATCTCCTGCAAGCAAAGATTAGTGTCCCCACAAGGGAGAGTCAAGGAATTTGTTATCCGCTTATTTTGTAGAGAAACGTTTTTTACACGGAAGTTACCTCCGGCTCCATGCGCAACTATAGGCTGTTAAAAGATTAAGCGTTTTAGCTATACATTGAAGCAAAATATATTAACATGAAGACATTCCGGCTTTGGAAGTTTGAACCATTGTAGGATTGCTGATTTGTAGTAAGGCTTGTTGCCGTGTCAGATGTGTGTGTGTGTGTATATGTGTGTGTATATATATACAAGTTCTCCCCACGGGGCTTTTCAGAACCTGTTTACACATATATACAGGGTCAGACAGTTGAGGGTCTTAGAAAGTCCGCTAGAGCGGCTCACATATTAAGGCGCAACTTGCAGCCGATAAGAAGTGCCCTCAGTGGTAGGAACAGAGACAGACCACAACACCGGGATCACTACCCTACTCTTTGCGAGAAGTGTGTGGGTTCTTTTAAGTCCCTCAGTAGAAGGATCGAGAGACTGGACCTACGGTTTAACGTCCTTATCCGAGAAGATATAGCTGGACCTTTAAACGAGGGCTTTATTTTTAAAAACTTTCTGTTTTTATGGCGAAATAACGTTCATGTAGCGGCTAGGTGCACCTACTTTGGGATATCATATCATGACGGGAAAATCGATATGATTTTCTATCATAACAGTGTTAAAAATACAAAAATTAAGCATTGCAAAAGCTTCTCTAAATTTCACTTGTTTTTATAGAACTTTCATGAAACGATTGTCACTAACAATCGGAGGGAGGAGAGGGGGGTCGGTTCAGCGAACCCTTGGGGGTGGGTGTAGGTTAGGGTTTAGGGATAGTTTTGAGATTTTGTAAAGGGTTTTTAAGATTTTCACAATTCCTTTGTAGTCGGTATTGGGTAACAGACTTGAGCATGCATGAAAAACAATTGGTTTTTAGCTGGCCGTTTATTCACTGCTCGTAGAGGCAAGTGCACCATTTTCTACTACCAATTTGCGCTTACGCCGTTTAGCGGATTACATGTGATACAATCAATTATACATCGATTACATGTAACTGCAATCAATTATACATCGGCAGCATTGGTGTTTGAGGGAAAATGAAATGGCAATTTTGAGAAGGACCGAGAGAGCAATAGTAAGATCAACGTGTGGTGCAAAACTGATGGAGAAAAAGCGGACAGAGGACCCAATGGAGATGTTGGAATTGAAGGAAACAGTGGTTCATATGGCAAAGGCGAATGGAGTGAGATGGTACGAGCATGAGTTGAGGAGAGATGATGAGCATGTTTTGAAAAAAGCGTTGGAATTTGAAGTGAAGGGCAAGTGGAAGCGAGAACGACCAAAGAAGACGTTAAGATGCAAGTGGAGTACGAGAGTAAGGGTGTTGCCGGTTTGGAGAAGGAGGATGCCATGAATCGAGCGAGATGGAGAGAGGGAGTTGGAGAGATTGCCGTTAGAGTGGGTAAATTCGGCCACCCCCGTTTACGGGGATAAACCCCGATCATGCAAAATTGGATTGATATTGATTGATTGATTCAGCATTAAACGTTTAATTTTCAGTTGTATTAGAGGGCATATTAAAAAATCTTCCGTGACAAAACACATCTCTACATTCCATACCAAAGACCGCTATAAAGGCATGAAGCTGAGCCGGATCATCGTACTAGAAAACTATCAAGCAAATTTAATTTGCGCTTATTCGAGGCATTTTATATAAGTATAAGCAACACTGAACAACCTATCCTCAACTCACGAAAAGAATGCAGCGAATTCGCCGTCCTTTTGCTTTAATGACTCTTTAAAACATCTGATTCATCTTTTATTCTTCGAAAACAGTCGTTTGTTAGACCGTTGTGTCCACACTTAACTTTAATAGTAATTTTATTGCATTATATTTATTATACATCGCATTGTATTTCATATTTCTCTAATTTTGAATATTTTGCCCCAGTCCCACACTTTTCATCATTTTGCTTCACATGTACATGTGCGCAATATTTTACTTCAAACTACTGATCGATGATAGCCTTCTTCGGTGAAAGCTCATTTTCCTATTGTAACAAGAGTCAAAAGCGTCATTAGAGTTTCAATAATGATTTATTTTCAATGTCTGTGACTCAAACTCCCGCTTTTTGGTGACGAAAGATTGCGCTAAAATGATACGTTTTAACGTAGGACTCGTTTGCGTAAAAAGTAGCTTTTAAAGATTATGTACAGTTACCCAAAATGTTAGCTTTATACAAATGTACACTTCACCAAACTTTACGCCTCCTTAAACATTAACCAACCAGGACCACCGCATCAAACTAAATCCTTTTACGAGCTAGGTTGCTCATAGAGCCGTCGCTTATCTGTAGTAATGAATAATGAATAATGAACTACGAATAATGAATATTGAATATTGAAAAAGGAATAATGAATAATGAATAATGAATGATGAATGATGAATGATGAATGATGAATAATGAATAATGAATAATGAATAAATTAAGCCAGAACTTCGCTAAAACTTTGATATTTTACTATATTTTTGGAGGTCTTTAAACAATACAAAGTTCAGCCCCCTTTTTTCAAATTTACATCAGAGTGTCACATTAAGATATTGTTGTTGCAGTCAGATTGACGTAGCACTTATTTTTCACACTTTGTTGCAACTACAAAAGGCGAAATTAATTAAGGTCCAGGCTATTAACATAGCCCTGATATTTATTAATCTTTCTTGGATAGGATTTAAGTTACGACATTTTTTTCTACAAAGCAAGAACATCATTTCCATTACAGGTAATTGTCTTTTTTATATTCAAAATGCATTAAATTTTGAAGTTGAGTATTAGGTTTGGGTATTTGCTTTACAACCACAAGCTAAGGTACTGGGTTTTGGTCCTGAGCTCGATACCAGGCTTCTGCTTGGAGCTAACTTGCGATGGATTAGTGGTATCCCGTCCAGAGGGAGTCAAAACCTTTCATTCACTTAACACTTGATCAAAAACCATAGACAAGCCCCAGCTCCACTGGCAGCTTGTCTTGTAAAGGGTTTAGGTAGCTTTGCTGCAGAGTATATTAAAAATCTGTTCGACTCAGCTGTAAAAACATTTACTTACTGTGGCCGGGCGAACCAAGAGAAAATGTTAGAAAATCAAATAAAATCAATCAAAATTCAAATAAAATAAAAACGAGAGAGCCTCAAATACATACAACCATACACAACGACTCCCGGAGCAGAACTGAATGTAATTTTCCAAGCATGTGCTTTGCAGCAAACTGGTTAAGCCTGTTTGGCGGGTTTACACGAGTCACCAATGTCTACAAAATTCATATAGATCTAAACAAATTGTACTAAGATATCAAGACTACATCCCAACGAAAAAAATGTTAACAACGGAAACATAACTTAGCAACTAGACACTTGTTGCTCTCTACTACAAAAGTTATATCAAAATCCAAAGCTAAGCTATCTGAGCTATACTGTCGTCAACTTCAAGTAATCTTGTGTAGAAACACGCAAATTGATACGAGATGTAGACACAAATCGACCTGGCTACATTACCAGTTTCTGATTAGTAAGTATTTTTTTATTAGTATTTGTTTGCGATTTTATTTTTTCATAATTTAATGGAGCCGAAACCAATTGTAGAATTGCACACAATTTAGGTATCCTGCTGATGAACAGTAACTGTTTTGCTA